>CAKNYM010033839.1:27679-56747 GCA_932195095.1 Andricus curvator
ATATATATATATATATATATATATATATATATATATATATGTTACGGCTAAAGTCCGATATTGGATAATACTAGGTTTAGCCGGCTGAAGCTAGTTCTATCCAAAACGGCTGGATAAAGCTGACAAAAGTAACGAATTTCGGGTTTTAGCCGGCTGATACTAGCATTAGCCAAACACAGGTGGATAAAGTTGAAATTTGTTTTATGTCGATTGCAAAATGTAAACAATGACTCATATTTTTCGGCGGTGAATATTATTATAATAACTTTCGTTATTCGGTAGTCTTGAGTTACAGTGTGTGAAAATGTCGGTTGATCAGAAAGAAAGTTTTAAAAATAAGTTCAACGAAAAGTTTGTTGAATTGTTGGTGCAAAAAGACGCAAATAGTTTTTACATAAGCGAACAGCTGTATAACACTTATTTGAAAGATATTAAAAGTGCGAAAGAAGCCAAAAGTTTGACAACGATACAGCGTCGACGATTACAGCGATTTGATGTTTTCATTGTTGGAGGTGTAGAAAAACTAATTGTTCCTTTGAATAAAGGTAATTATTTGAGCACATAAAAAAAAGTTCAAAGTCTATTTAACATGTATTAAATTTTGTGAAATTATATTGAATTTCATAATTACAGGTGAAACAAATATCAAGTATTATGTTAAAAATAACGAAATGTTCGATGTCCTATATGATGCTCACATTTCTGTAGGACATGGTGGTAAACATCGAATGATCTCTGAATTAAGTAGGAAATATAAGAACTGCACACAAGAAGTTATACTGTTGTTTTTGAAGTTTTGTGTTTCATGTCAGAAAAAACAAAAATCCACAAAGAAAGGTCTGGTCGTGAGACCTATGGTTTTTTCAGAGATGAATAGTAGATGTCAAGTGGATCTTATAGATATGCAGTCAAGTGCAGATGGACCATACAAATTTATTATGGTGTACCAAGTCCATCTAACAAAATTTGTTCAATTACGACCATTGACTTCTAAAAGAGCAGCAGAAGTCGCCAAACAACTACTTGACATTTTTTGTATTTTCGGAGCGCCAAATATTTTACAGTCTGATAATGGGCGGGAATTCGTAAATTGCATCATAGAAGAATTACGCACTATGTGGCCTGGACTACAGATTGTTCACGGAAAGCCAAGGCATAGTCAGTCACAAGGAAGCGTAGAAAGGGCAAATCAAGATATACAAAACATGCTCATGACTTGGATGACTAATGAATCCTGCAGTCAATGGTCAGAGGGACTACGATTTGTTCAATTTATGAAAAACAGGTTATTATTTTAATATAAGATAATGGATAATATAATTTTTGTTTCAGTTTAATATAAATGTAATAATTTTTTAATGTATTTTTTAAAGAGCGCATCATGCTGGTATACAACGATCTCCGTTTCAAGCGATGTTTGGTTCCGATGCAAAATTAGGATTATGCACAACATCACTACCAAAAGAAGTTTATTTAAATATTCGTAGCGAAGAGGAATACAAGAAATAATGGAGCACAATAGCTTAATTGCGACGGAGCCAAAACTCGCTGACGAACAAGAATGCGATATAGTTGACGCAGTAAGTACACAGACAGCAACAAAAAGTGTATGTGATAAGTGTAATGGCTCCCTCGAAAACGGAATTTGTCAAATTTGTAAGAAGGAGGCTGATATTATTCAAAACAGAATGAATGCCAAGGAATGTTTGACTTCGCAAGCTAAAAAATGAAAAATAGGTCAAACTCTCAATTTCCAATATGCAAAGTTGGAGATACTGTCAGAGTACCGATACCTGACGTTGACAGAGGTCGAGGAGACTTTAGAAATGTTTTAATGGTGATTATTGACGTAGGTGACGCAGGATTCTACAAATTAGGCAATGCTGACGGAACGATAGACACACAATTTACAAGGAATCAATTTACACCGTGCAATGCAGAACTCGTCGAGATAACAGAGGTATCAGAGAAAATAAAAAGTTTACGGCAACTTGCTAACATCCAATCTCATACAGGAGGTCAAGGATTTACGAGGTGTAACTGCAAACAAGGCTGTAATACAAAGAGATGCAAGTGTAAATTGGCGGGCATTCTTTGTAACTCAAAATGTCATCACAGCATGTCTTGCGTCAACAAATAATACTGTTTAGTTTTTTTTTCTATGAATCCTAAAATTGTACGTGACGAAAATACATGTAATTGTATATGAAAAAGTTTATTTTCATTACAACTCTAGCTTTATCCAGAGACGTTTGGCTAATGCTAAGTTTATCCGGATAAAGCCCAAAATTACTATTATTTTATGTTTCAAATCAACTTTATCCAAAATCGTTGGATAAAACTAGCTTTAGCCGGCTAAACCTAGTATTAGCCAGATTTCGGACTTTAGCCGTAACATATATATATATATATATATATATTGTGACGGGGTAATTCGTACCCCGCACAAAAGCAATTAAAAAGTATAGTATTTGGCTTCAATAATTCACTGGGGAAATGAGTTTGGAATCATGAATCAAAATTCAGGGGCTGCCTGCGAACAGTTATAAGACTAGCCGAGAATATAAGAGTTCTCCGGCTAGTATTTAGGAGAAATTCTAGTAATTGTTGTAATTTATTTTACTGTACTTAATTTAAAATTGCTTAAAGTCACTAATAAATTAAAAACACTAGATGAAATATTAGCCTAGAATATGAGAGTTCGACGGCTAATATCAAATTATAACTTTCTGATTAATTTTTCTATTTATTATTATTTTTCACAAACTCACTTTACCATTTCAACTAAATCAAATAATTTAAAAATACGAAGAACTCATCACTTGTCAGAACTAGGAAGGTTAGGTCCTCCGACCGGAACCAATACTTGTCAGACCACGGGATTCCAAGTTTATAGAATTTGCATGATTTCGTCTAATTTCTTTTCCTATTAATTTAATTTCATATTCAACAATAACAACAACTGTCAGATTCTGCGAGCTTGGCTGCAGTGGAGGTCTGCTGTCGCAAGGGACTAAGAAGAGGAGATTTTCCTAGCGTATGCGTAGTGGATAGGATTCCCGCACATGCAAGACCGCTCGGAAAAACAGGGTCAAGCTGCCGCAGACAATCTGCGCGCTGACCCGAGTCAACCCACCCCTGGACCATCAACTAGCGGCAGACAACGAAGGCCTGCGTGGCATATAACGCATTCCGACTGTGCGCCACCACACTACTGGGAACCGAACCTGGCAGTTGTCCTTTTCCTTCAGTGGTTCGTCTCACTCAGTAGTTCTATGCTCTTGACGCGAGTGGCGCTCCGACTCTTATGAGAGGGAGAACGGAGACGCCACTCTGAATATTCATTCGTGATTCCAATCTTCGAGTGAGTAGCTCGTGGAGACGAGAGAACATAATTTCAAAGATAAAAATTAAACTAAAGAGAGAAATAAAATGAGAGGACGCGCCCGAGGAGGAAGCATGCTGCCAGGTTGATCCCTTTATTCTTTATGTCGCTTAAGTTGTTAAATTCTCGTCTCAATGTCGTGTGCCGAACTGGTAGGCACACGCCGTTGAAATTCGTAAATTTCCGACCTCGGTGAAGGTCAACTTGCTTCAAAACTCCGCGTGTAGATTAGAGTCAGTGCGGATTTCAATATAAAATCGAAAGTGTAGGCCGGGGTGGTATGCTCACCCACCCTTGGTATTAGCTTTCAGTAAATTCGAAATTTTTAGATTGGTCATTATGACCACTCTCGGTAATCTTCTTTGATCAAACTGATGGCATGTGACCATCCAGTCAGTTGTAAATTATTGAACGATTTTAATCCTGTGTTTAGCCATCATGAATTAAATTATACGAGATAGTCCGTAGAAGGCCGTTCGTTTCAATGACTTTACACTTCTCCTGCGTTTCTCCTTACTCCGCCACTCTATCGGAGTTATCGGGCTAGTAAAACAAAAGACCCGTCAATTACCATTAACGTTGAGGTTGTTAAATCTTTCTCTTGATAGTTTTGGGTTAGAAAAACTGTCTGGCGCCCTTCAGGCAATTCTTTGGCTCACTTTGAGTCCAAGTCTAAGTGAAATTTGGAATAAAATGAAATAATCGGCAAAAAGTTGGTTATAATGGCGCCCAACGTCGGGTCTGAGTAACACAGAGGGAAGGTTACGAAAAGATTTGGAGATTGAACTGGCCACTGGTCAGTTATCAAAGTCGGTAATTAAACTGTCGTTAAGGTAGATTCCTGGTGCAGATTTTCACGTAGTTCCAGCTGTCACCGACAGATGGCGCCATCGGTCAGTTGACAAAGTCGGTAATTGAACTGTCGGCAAGGTATATCCCTAGCACAGCTTCTTGACTCGGCCAATAAAAATGGTCCCTGTTTTACCGACCGACCCACAAGCAACTTTTATAAAGGTGGCGCATGTGGGATCAGGGATTCTCCAAGTTCTGGAACTTTCTAGAATTTTTCTTTTCTAGGAGTTTCGACCAAAGTGGATCTATTGCCTCTTAGATTCTTACTCGTTAAACTTTCTGGATCACCTCAGTCGTTAAACAGTGATGGAAATTTCTAGAAAGATGGAACGAATTCATGGTTCGCTCAACGAGGTGGGTCCCTGCAATACCAACCAAGAATCAAATTCTGGGGATTCCCGGAAACTAATAGAACCTTCTGGAAATTTTGACGTGATCTCTGTCGATTTTCTATACATCAAAGTTTCTGGAAGCCTCGAATATAAGCTCTTGCTTTTGAGGTTTTCAATATCCGTAAACTTTCCAGAAGCATCGATATATTCTTAACTTCCACCTATAATGGTACATATTCAAAATTCAACGTCTCGAGCCTTCCAGAAGATTCTTTGTAGACGTGGTGATCTCTAACGATTTTCTATTCAACGAATTTTCGAGAAGGCTCGAGAAATAAAGAAAGAAGTACGGATACAGGATATGAGTTCTAGTGATTATGCTAGGAAAGATTCATTGGCGGCTTCTAGACGGTTCGATACACTAGCTGCCAACGGCGCTGGAAAATACATGCTTACATTCTGGAAAGATCGATCGAACTTTTTGCACGCGGGGCTCTACCTGCATCAAGTTGCTAGAACCACCGATATTGGATGTGTAATCTTTAGCTAAATTCGAGAACGCACGATCGAGGCTTGTAGATATTTCGATGCATGGATTCTCAAAAGCAATAACCCCGTCTGGAAAGTTCTACCGTTCTATGTCGAATTTAGGAAAAGATATATAGGGCCGCGCAGTTGAGTTATTCAACATTTAGCGGTGTGCTTCACAGGAGTAAGGCTTCTACGACACATGCGGACGCGTACTACCGTTCGGTTGTAAATAAGGCTGCGCAGTTGAATTATATGGTACATATAGCTGCGCAGTACACTTTTACGACACTTATGGATGTGCAGTAGATTTATATGATGCGCATGGATGCGCGCAGTACACTTCTGGGGCACCTATGGATGCGCAGTAGACTTCTATGATACACATGGGCGCGCAGTACCGTTTGGTGATATGTGTGGTTGCGCAGTAGAATTCTGCCACATATTCCCCTGCGTAGTACACTTCTAGGACACATATGGATGTGCAGTACAGTTTAGTGGTATATATGGCTGCGCAGTAGAGTTCTGCCGCATATTCCGCTGCGCAGTACACGTATGGGACAAATACGGATGCGCAGTAGACTTCTATGATACACATGGGTGCGCAGTACAGTTTGGTGGTATATATGGCAGCGCAGTAGAGTTCTGCCACGTATACCACTGCGCAGTACACTCTTGAGACACATATGTATGCACAGCACAGTTTGGTGGTGCACAAGGCTGCACAGTGGCCTTCTATGATACTTATGAATGCGCAGTAGGCTTCTATAGCACATGCTAATGCGCAGTAGTATTTTACAGTACATAGAGCTGTGTACTATAAATACATGTTGACTAAGACTGTGCAGTACACTTGCACGGAACACAGGGCTACGAGGTACTGTTTTGGTGAAGTCTGTAACACGGTTCTGTTCCAAGCTAAATGCCGATAAAACAGTGACTAGTCATTCACCGACAGACGATAATGGTTCGTATCGGTGCTAAGATACCACTAGTCGTAAGTGGTTACCAGTAACAGATGGCGCCACCGTCAATTCAATTTAACCAAAGGTGCCTCGCGCGGTCTTTCGCTTTACACAGCTTAACTTCAAACGCTGAGCTGTGCACACGTCGCGTTGTTTGCTTTGTTGTGAAGTGGTTGTTGCCAGTAGTAGTGCACTGCGTCCCTTCAGAGGCGAAGTCACAACCGTCTCTCGCCCTACCCCCTAAGAAACTGCGTGGGCCAGCAGTTCTAGGAATTACAAAACCGAACTGGCCTATATGGGACTTGGGGTGTACACTAAAACGCGCTTTTGTCGAAACCACGTTTTTGAAGACGTTGCGCATAATATCTCCAGAATGGCTCAACCGATTATTACCAAATTTTAATCAGTTATTTGCAACATAATTTTGAAGTACTTGAACGATCGATATTTCAATTTATAATTTTTCTTTTTTTTTAAACCAAAAAATGAGCGATTTTTTCAAGGAAAATAACAATTTTGTGTTTACACATGCGCCATTTTCTTGAAAATTAAAATTTTGTCTTAATCCAGTCATGAGTTACAATGCGCACTGCAACACATTTTTTTTGGCCCTCAAGCAGATTGATTATAACTTGCTTGTTTATCGATATTTTTGCCTTAAAAAATTACTGTAACTTCTTTTAATACATATTATTCGAATTGTAGAACATTTGTCAATAAGTAATAAAACTTGTTTTCAAAACAAATTCTTTAAAAAATCGTTTTTTTTTGCCTTGCGACTGACCCTAACCCCTTAAAATATCAAAATGTAATTCTCAAAATTGTGGGTTTCTTCGATTCCGAGAGAAGGACTCTCCTCGCCTGGTCTCCGACTTGACGAAACCAACGATGATTTTCAGTTCTATTTCATTTTTCTAATTGAAATAACTAAATTTTAATCAAAACAAACTATTTTTACTCAATTAATTTAGATATTGGTTCTGAATTAAAGAAGCAGATTACTTTTCTTTATGATTTATAATTTAACTCTTCCTTGATCTTGAAAAATTTTACAAGTCCAAAGTCTTTTAATTTTGGAGAGAATTCCGACAAAGATTTGACGTCGCGAGATGATCAGGTTCTGATCTCGAAAATCGATGTTGCCCGCGGGCTCCTGGATCGCGCAGCGATTTATGGATCTCCCGCTCAATCCTACTCCCAATCATACTCATACTTCCAACCAATCAGAATTCAGATTTACACCCCCAACTTGACTAAAGCATGATCTAATTCCTCGTCAACCCATGATGAAACCCCGGCCTAGTTCGCTTCCTGAAAAATGTCCATTGAACACGCTTCCTCGATTTATAATCAAATCTCATTTCATGTTTCACTATCCAAAACGTGAAATAATTAACAGTAGTAAAAAGTTAATTAGTTTTTACAGTTTTTGTACAAATAAAAATCAGCTTAAATTCTGATTCAAACTAATTAATAACAATGTCTTCTTTATTTGATTTAACTATTCAAGCACGAAATCTCGACGTTATCTTTTGTGAGTCTAACTAACCCTCTTTCCTAAAACCCCTTGGAAGTCATTCAATTTACATTTCTTTCATACTTATTCCGCATTCTAAACTAGAGCTGAAAACAAGACTTGTAGCAAACAACATTCTTTTCCAATTACATGCAAATCATCAAATCAAATTGAAATCCAACTTTAGAAATTCCTTAAACTACAGAGTCAGTTCGCTTTCCTTAAAATACCAGGTCTCTCTCTATATATTTAATTGATCAACCCTTTTAACTTTATTTATTCAATAATTAACGAATTAATTAATTAAATTCGTATAATTCCTAAAATCATCAGTGAAATTTATATTCAAGCAGCTCGCGCTATTTCGAGCGTCCTGGAGGTGCTGCCCCTAGCGGGCTACATAGACACTAAAGAACAGTCACAGATTGTTACATCAGTTAAATTGGAGGGATATTAAAATTTGCACGTGGAAAAATTTCAACTTGAACAGGGGAGTTACCAATTTGTACCAAAATGTATTTACTACATTTCTTGTTTACATGGCTGTATAGGTTAGACTAAAGAATAGAAATTATCAAAAATTTAAAAAGTAGAGACAATTTTGAAGGGAAATATTGCTCATATAAACACAAATTCTACCTAATCGATCAGTCAATTTTTTTTTAATTTATTTGAGAGAGTTCAAGCTGAATGGTATGAGTGCCAAGTGTGCAGAATTTAAATTCAACCCAACGGCGTTTCTTGAAGTCCAGCGTTGAAAAGAACGATAGCGAGCAATATTTTGGACTTTGAATTCAACCCAAGGCTGTTTCATAATATCCAACGCTGGAAGGAATGAAATTCTTTTGCAGAAGGAAGTTAATGTTCGTCTTAAATACATTTCGAGCAATCTAGAAAGCGCACGAAATTTGAATTCATCTATCCGTAAATTAAATCTAAGTAATATTAAAGTGCTTAAGGTGAATTGATGCGTACATATTCAAAGTAAACAGTTTTTCCCTTTGCAATGTTTATTGATTCTTATCATTCAAAAAATTGTAGTACACAAAATTTACAAAAGAAGATTATTATTGTACATATTTATATTCAAAAAGATTGTAGGGTCCTCCAAAGTAGCAGAAATAGAGTTTTTTATTGTTGGTTGCTTCCTTCATCTTCTCAAACGTATCCTCACACATAGCATCCTCGAAAACTTTCATGATTCTGCTAGGCAGGAATACTGCAAACTGGTTTTCCAGCTCAACCACGATTTCTTTTTAAACGTCAGATCAGACAGCGGTTTCGTAGGTATGATCCCATCCATACGGCCAACTGAGTTGATCATTTTGAGATCTTTTTTCTCCAAAGACGTTTCTTTTTTTATTTTCATTAGAACTTTCAACAGATGCCTAACTTTGCACTGTCTTCGACGATAGATGGAAGCCACTGAAACCTGATGCTCCTTTCATACTCCATTACCCCTACTCTACTTACATTCTAGAAAGATCGACTGAAGTATCTATGAGGTTCGGTGAAGGTAGGGCTCTTGCCTGCAACAAATTTCTAGAACCATTGATATTGGATATGTGATCTATACCTGAATTCTAGAACTATACGGATACGCAGTAGCATTTTACAGTACATAGTTACATAGTGTAGTTATATGTTCTATAAGGCTATGCAGTACACTTTTACGGCATATGAGGCTGTAAGGTACTGTTTCAACGGATTTTATAACACGGTTCTGTTCCTTGCTAAATGCTGGTAAAATAATGATCGGTAATTCACCGACTGACTATTTGGGTTTCTATCCGTGCTAAGAAACTGGCAGTCGAAAAGGTTTCACTGAAAACAGATGGCGCTAGCGTCAAGTCAGTTAAATTTGCGGTAAATTAAAAGTTGCATGTGGAAAATACAAATTTGAGGAGAGGGTAGCAATTTAAAAGTATTACCAGAAACAACAAAAAAAATTTTCAGGCCTAGTAAAGATTATAAATTTGAGGTTAGTTCCCCAATTGACTTATCCAAAATGTATTTACTACATTTCTTGTTTGGATGGCTGTTTAAATTAGATTAAAGAATAAAAATGTAAAGAATTCCTGAAAACAAAATAAGAATTCAACGATAAAATTTGGACAAATACAAGAAAATGCTCCTATTGCAATTCCTAAAAACAAAAAAATTTGTTTCTTTGCACAAAAATAAAAAAGAGGAAAGAAAAATGAGAAGGCAACCAACCACATCCCCTTCCTTCTCTTTTTTATTTCTTTCGTCTTTTTTATTTTTATTATTATCAAATCACAATATGAAAGCATGCACAATATTTACCAACGTTTCGGTGCTCACACAGCACCCTTATCAAAGCAAGAAAAATTAGAGCAGGTAGGAACAGCGACGAAATAACGACGCTATCACTTCGATACCTGACAACTGAATGTGGATCAAAAGACAAATCCGTTATAAACAAACAATAAATGAGAGAAAGTCAAGACCCATGAAAACGTATTGCTAAATGTAATTAATCATACTAGAATAACTTTTGTTTCATTTATCCAAATCAGTTTTTAAATTAATAGACAACTTATTTTGTTTTTTAATATAAAGCATTTCCATGAATTATCTCTTTCTCTCATTACTTTCACTGTGTAAAATTTCAACATTATCCCAGTCAAACTCATGGTCAACATTAACAAACCCTCTCGTATGTCTAGCAAGAACGCTCTTATAAATTACAAGTGATCTTGTAAGCCACACCTCCTTTTTCAAATTTATCTAAAGGATCTTTACCAAAAGTTATTATTGAATCCATTTTAAATGGTATACGGAAAATAGTATGAATATTAAATTTTTTTAACATAAATTCAATAGTTTTCGAAATTTTACCAAAAAAGGAAGGACAAAAGTATTGAAATAACTATATTCTCTCAATTCTTTCTGATTATCTGCAGATTTCATTTGTTGAATTCTAATTGTGATATGTCGCTCAATCAATTTTTGTGGGTAATGATTAAGAAAAAGGATATTCCTAAATATATTCAAATTCTCTTTGTGAAATGAAATGTGGGACAAACCTAGAGCTCTGTCAACTAAGTTTTTGATTACTGCAATTTTGTTTTGAAAAGGATGAGCCGAAAAGAAATTTAAAATTCTACCTGAATATGTACTTTTCCTGTACCAATTGGTAATAATATTACCATCCTGACCTTTAATTACTTCTACGTCCAAAAAACTGATTCTATTATTGTTCTCTATTTCATGGGTGAACTGAAGTTTTGAATGAAAACAATTGAAAGCATCAAAAACTGCCTGTAACTTTGATAGAGGAACACATAATAAGGTATCATCAACATACCGAAAGTAAAAGGGCAAAACAAAATCCAGCTTCTTGAAAGCAAAGACCGCCAAATCTTCCATAACTATTTCTGCTAAAATCGGAGAAATGACTGACCCTATGGGAGTACTGAATTTTTGCCTATAAAAAGATCCATTGATTTTAAAATAAGTTGTGTTCATAATGAAAACTATCCCTTCAATAAAATCTTTTTGACTTAATCAAGTACGTGTTTTTATATTATCCCACCTATTTAAAATTGCCTGTTTAACCAATTCAAGGGGTATATTTGGAAACATTGCAACAACATCCAAAGAAATCATTACATGGTCATCAGGAACAGTTTTTTGAATAATAATTTTTTGGAATTTCCAGCTATTTTAAATATTTTATTTGGAAGATGTAATTGAGTCTTTAAGTATCAAATTAAAGTTTTGTTCTAAAAACTTCGTGGGAGTGTTAGTAGTTCAAATAATCAATCTCAAAGGATAGCCATCTTTATGAATCTATCTCAAACCATAACATCTTGCAAGAACTGTGTCTTCGGTATTTATATCAGTCCATCTTATATCCTTTCCCAAAAGTCCTTTCTTTCTCCAATTGTCTAGAATCTTGAAAGTGTCTCTTCTTAATTGTTTCAACGGATTTTCACTCAACAATTCAAAGTTATCACGATTGGAAAGTAAATCCTCCATATCCCTCATATAATCCGATTTCTTCATACAAACTGTAATATTGCCTTTATCAGCATTCATGCAAATTATATCAGGGTTGTTTATAAGGAAACCTTTCTTTATCTTGAAACCTTCAGAAATTTTACGATCGATACTACTAATGTGCAAACAATTTTTATCAACAAAGCTCTTCGACAAGTGTAAAACCTTGTTTCGGAAATCCTGTTGATCTAATATTAGAATTTTGTGTATACTTGATTCAACATCTTTGACTATTTCCGTCATTTGTTTCGATTTACTTTTAATCACACGGTTACTAAAACCTTTACCTAATCTGAGAATATCTGTAACTGTATCAGGAATTTGAATATTTGCCAAATTTACAAACCAAGGATCCTTATCTTCTTTTTCAAAAATCTTGTGTAAATTTAAATGTTGCTCTTGAATATTAGTTTGTTGATCAATCAAAATAGAAAGTTCGTTCTCATGTTTTTTATCATCGTTTAAAAATTTTCGATTAAGGAAAATCTGATGTTTTAAAAGATCAATGATTTTATCTTGTGGCAAACATACTTCTAATTCACTTTTGATTCTGGAAATTTTTACTTTTAAAAAATTAACATGATTTGAAACATCCTTGATCAGTAAATTCAGCATTAAGAGTTTGAAATTCTTTAAATTATGTTCAAATTGTCTATTGCAAAAATTACTGTGAAAAACAAAATCTCGAAATTTGTTATCCAAGAAAAATATTTTTTTAGGTAAAACATCATTTCTTCGACATTCAATCAAAAACCTTTTCTGAAGGATACTGTCTCTTAATTTTTGGTTGATATCATACATTCATTTAACCTTTCTGAAGGCTTCAGGACCATATGCAACTTTGATCTGATTAAAAAACATCATTTCAAAAAAAGGTGGTCAGCAATGACCTCCAATCCAAGTCAAACTAAATTGAAATTTAAGAATTTTAAATTAGATTAAAATCAAATTCACAATCCCATTTAACGTCAAATAATCAAATTAATTTATAGAAATTCCTGAAAACAAAACAAGAATTCAACGATCAAAGGACAAACACAACAAAATGCTCCTATTGCAATTCCTAAAAACAAAAAAATTTGTTTCTTTGCACAAAAATAAAAAAGAGGAAAGAAAAATGAGAAGGCATCCAACCACATCCCCTTCCTTCTCTTTTTTATTTCTTTCGTCTTTTTTGTTTTTATTATTATCAAATCACAATCTGAAAGCATGCACAATATTTACCAACGTTTCGGTGCTCACACAGCCCCCTTATCACGGCAAGAAAAATTAGAGCAGGTAGGAACAGCGACGAAATAACGACGCTATCACTTCGATACCTGACAACTGAATGTGGGTCAAAAGACAAATCCGTTATAAACAAACAAGAAATGAGAGAAAGTCAAGACCCATGAAAACGTATTGCTAAATGTAATTAATCATACTAGAATAACTTTTGTTTCATTTATCCAAATCAGTTTTTAAATTAATAGACAACTTATTTTGTTTTTTAATATAAAGCATTTCCATGAATTCTCTCTTTCTCTCATTACTTTCACTGTGTAAAATTGCAACATTATCCCAGTCAAACTCATGGTCAACATTAACAAACCCTCTCGTATGTCTAGCAAGAACGCTCTTATAACAACGTCCTAAACGAACATCACTTTTGTGTTCCTCCACCCTAGTATTAAGAAGTCTGCCAGTCTGTCCCACATAAGTCATCTTACAGATCTTGCAAGTGATCTTGTAAACAACACCTCCCTTTTCAAATTTATCTAAAGGATCTTTACGAAAAGTTATTATTGAATCCATTTTAAATGGTATACGGAAAATAGTATGAATATTAAATTTTTTAAACATAAATTCAATAGCTTTCGAAATTTGACCAAAAAAAAGGAAGAACAAAAGTATTGAAAGAACTATATTCTTTCAATCCTTTCTGATTATCTGCAGATAAAATGTTACTTTTTGTTTGTTTTTCATTTGTTGAATTCTAATTGTGATATGTCGCTCAATCAATTTTTGTGGGTAATGATTAAGAAAAAGGATATTCCTAACTATATTCAAATTCTCTTTGTGGAATGAAATGTAGGACAAACCTAGGGCTCTGTCAACTAAGTTTTTGATTACTGCAATTTTGTTTTGAAAATGATGAACCGAAAAGAAATTGAAAATTCTACCTGAATATGTACTTTTCCTGTACCAATTGGTAATAATATTACCATCCTGACCTTTAATTACTTCTACGTCAAAAAACTGATTCTATTATTGTTCTCTATTTCTTGGGTGAACTGAAGTTTTGAATGCAAACTATTGAAAGCATCAAAAACTGCCTGTATCTTTGCTAGAGGAACACATAATAAGGTATCATCGACATACCGAAAGTAAAAGGGCAAAACAAAATCCAGCTTCTTGATAGCAAAGACCTCCAAATCTTCCATAACTATTTCTGCTAAAATCGGAGAAATGACTGAACCTAAGGGAGTACCGAATTTTTGCCTATAAAAAGATCCACTGAATTTAAAATAAGTTGAGTTTATAATGAAAACTATCCCTTCAATAAAATCTTTGTGACTTAATCGAGTACGTGTTTTTATATTATCCCATCTATTTAAAATTGCCTGTTTAAACAATTCAAGGGGTATACTTGGAAACATTGCAACAACATCCAAAGAAATCATTACATGTTCATCAGGAACAGTTTTTTGAATAATAATTTTTTGGAATTCCCAGCTATTTTTAATATTGTATTTGGAAGTTGTAATTGAGTCTTTGAGTATCAAATTAAAGTTTTGTTCTAAAAATTTCGTGGGAGTGTTAATAGTTGAAATAATCAATCTCAAAGGATAGCCATCTTTATGAATCTTTCTCAAACCATAACATCTTGCAAGAACTGTGTCTTCGGTATTTATATCAGTCCATCTTATATCCTTTCACAAAAGTCCTTTCTTTCTCCAATTGTCTAGAGTCTTGAAAGTGTCTCTTCTTAATTGTTTCAACGGATTTTCACTCAACAATTCAAAGTTATCACGATTGGAAAGTAAATCCTCCATATCCCTAATATAATCCGATTTCTTCATACAAACTGTAATATTGCCTTTATCAGCATTCATGCAAATTATATCAGGGTTGTTGATAAGGAAACCTTTCTTTATCTTGAAACCTTCAGAAATTTTACGATCGATACTACTAATGTGCAAACAATTTTTATCAACAAAGCTCTTCGACAAGTGTAAAACCTTGTTTCGGAAATCCTATTGATCTAATATTGGAATTTTGTGTATACTTGATTCAACATCTTTGACTATTTCCATCATTTGTTTCGATTTACTTTTAATCACACGGTTACTAAAACCTTTACCTAATCTGAGAATATCTGTAACTGTATCAGGAATTTGAATATTTGCCAAATTTACAAACCAAGGATCCTTATCTTCTTTTTCAAAAATCTTGTGTAAATTTAAATGTTGCTCTTGAATATTAGTTTGTTGATCAATCAAAATAGAAAGTTTGTTCTCATGTTTTTATCATCGTTTAAAAATCTTCGATTAAGGAAAATCTGTTGTTTTAAAAGATCAATGATTTTATCCTGTGGCAAACATACTTCTAATTCACTTTTGATTCTGGAAATTTTTACTTTTAAAAAATTAACATGATTTGAAACATCCTTGATCAGTAAATTCAGCATTGAGAGTTTGAAATTCTTCAAATTATGTTCAAATTGTCTATTGCAAAAATTACTGTGAAAAACCAAATCTCGAAATTTGTTACCCAACAAAAATATTTTTTTAGGTAAAACATCATTTCTTCGACATTCAATCAAAAACCTTTTCTGAAGGATACTGTCTCTTAATTTTTAATTGATATCACACCATAATTTAACCTTTCTGAAGGCTTCAGGACCATATGCAACTTTGATCTGATTAAAAAACATCATTTCAAAAAAAGGTGGTTAGAAATGACCTCCAATCCAAGTCAGCTAAATTAAAAAAATTTAAGAATTTTAAATTAGATTAAAGTCAAATTCGAAATCCCAGTTAACGTCCAACAATCAAGTTAATGTATAGAATTCCTGAAAACAAAACAAGAATTCAACGATAAAATTTGGACCAACATAACAAAATGCTCCTACTGCAATTCCTAAAAACAAGAAAATTTGTTTCTTTGCACAAAAATAAAAAAGAGGAAAGAAAAATGAGAAGGCAACCAACCACATCCCCTTGGACGTTGAATGGGATTTTGAATTTGATTTTAATCTGATTTAAAATTCTTAAATTTCAATTTAGCTGACTTGGATTGGAGGTCATTTCTAACCACCTTTTTTTGAAATGATGTTTTTTAATCAGATCAAAGTTGTATATGGTCCTGATGCCTTCAGAAAGGTTAAATTAATGTGTGATATCAACCAAAAATTAAGAGACAGTATCCTTCAGAAAATGTTTTTGATTGAATGTCAAAGAAATGATGTTTTACCTAAAAAAATATTTTTCTTCGATAACAAATTTCGAGATTTTGTTTTTCACAGTAATTTTTTCAATAGACAATTTGAACATAATTTAAAGAATTTCACACTCTCAATGCTGAATTTACTGATCAAGGATGTTTCAAATCATGTTAATTTTTTAAAAGTAAAAATTTCCAGAATCAAAAGTGAATTAGAAGTATGTTTGCCAAAAGATAAAATCATTGATCTTTTAAAACATCAGATTTTCCTTAATCGAATATTCAAGAGTAAAATTTAAATTTACAGAAGATTTTTGAAAAAGAAGATAAGGATCCTTGGTTTGTAAATTTGGCAAATATTCAAATTCCTGATACAGTTACAGATATTCTCAGATTAGGTAAAGGTTTTAGTAACCGTGTGATTAAAAGTAAATCGAAACAAATGGTGGAAATAGTCAAAGATGTTGAATCAAGTATACACAAAATTCCAATATTAGATCAACAGGATTTCCGAAACAAGGTTTTACACTTGTCGAAGATCTTTGTTGATAAAAATTGTTTGCACATTAGTAGTATCGATCGTAAAATTTCTGAACGTTTCATGATAACGAAAGGTTTCCTTAAAAACAACCCTGATATAATTTGCATGATTGCTGATAAAGGCAATATTACAGTTTATATGAAAAAATCGGATTATATTAGGGATATGGAGGATTTACTTTCCAATCGTGATAACTTTGAATTCTTGAGTGAAAATCCGTTGAAACAATTAAGAAGAGACTCTTTCATGATTCTAGACAATTGGTGAAAGAAAGGACTTTTGGGAAATGATATAAGATGGACTGATATAAATACCGAAGACACATTTCTTGCAAGATGTTATGGTTTGAGAAAGATTCATAAAGATGGCTATCCTTTGAGATTGATTATTTGAACTATTAACACTCCCACGAAGTTTTTAGAACAAAACTTTAATTTGATACTTAAAGACTTAATTACATCTTCCAAATACAATATTAAAAAAAGCTGGGAATTCCAAAAAATTATTATTCAAACAACTGTTCCTGAGGACCATGTAATGATTTCTTTGTATGTTGTTGAAATGTTTCCAAGTATACCCCTTGAATTGTTTAAACAGGCAATTTTAAATAGATGGGATAATATAAAAACTCGTACTCGATTAAGTCAAAAAGATTTTATTGAAGGGATAGTTTTCATTATGAACTCAACTTATTTTAAATTCAATGGATCTTTTTATAGGCAAAAATTCGGTACTCCCATAGGTTCAGTCATTTCTCCGATTTTAGCAGAAATAGTTATGGAAGATTTGGAGATGTTTGCTTTCAAGAAGCTGGATTTTGTTTTGCCCTTTTACTTTCGGTATGTTGATGATACCTTATGATGTGTTCCTCTATCAAAGTTACAGGCAGTTTTTGATGCTTTCAATAGTTTTCATTCAAAACTTCAGTTCACCCATGAAATAGAGAACACTAATAGAATCAGTTTTTTGGACGTAGAAGTAATTAAAGGTCAGGATGGTAATATTATTACCAATTGGTACAGGAAAAGTACATATTCAGGTAGAATTTTAAATTTATTTTCGGCTCATACTTTTCAAAACAAAATTGCAGTAATCAAAAACTTAGTTGACAGAGTTCTAGGTTTGTCCCACATTTCATTTCACAAAGAGAATTTGAATATAGTTAGGAATATCCTTTTTCTTAATCATTACCCACAAAAATTGATTGAGCATCATATCACAATTAGAATTCAACAAATGAAAAACAAAGAAAGTAACATTTTATCTGCAGATAATCAGAAAGAATTGAGAGATATATGTTAAAAAAATTTAATATTCATACTATTTTCCGTATACCATTTAAAATGGATTCAATAATAACTTTTCGTAAAGATCCTTTAGATACATTTGAAAAGGGAGGTGTTGTTTACAAGATCACTTGCAAGATCTGTAAGATGACTTATGTGGGAAAGACTGGCAGACTTCTTAATACGAGGGTGGAGGAACACAAAAGTGATGTTCGTTTAGGACGTTGTTATAAGAGCGTTCTTGCTAGACATACGAGAGGGTTTGTTGATGTTGACCATGACTCTGACTGGGAGAATGATGAAATTTTACACAGTGAAAGTAATGAGAGAAAGAGAGAATTCATGGAAATGCTTTATATTAAAAAACAAAATTAGTTGTCTATTAATTTAAAAACTGATTTGGAAAAATTAAACAAAAGTTATTCTAGTATGATTAATAACATTTAGCAATACGTTTTCATGGGTCTTGACTTTCTCTCATTTCTTGTTTGTTTATAAAGGATTTGTCTTTTGACCCAAATTCAGTTGTCAGGTATCGAAGTGATAGAGTCGTTATTTCGTCGCTGTTCCTACCTGCTCTAATTCTTCTTGCCTTGATAAGGGTGCTGTGTGAGCACCGAAACGTTGGTAAATATTGTGCATGCTTTCATATTGTGATTTGATAATAATAAAAATATAGAAGACGAAAGAAATAAAAAAGAGATGGAAGGGGATGTGGTTGGTTGCCTTCTCATTTTTCTTTGCTCTTTTTTATTTTTGTGCAAAGAAACAAATTTTTTTGTTTTTAGGAATTGCAATAGGAGCATTTTGTTGTGTTTGTCAAAATTTGATCGTTGAATTCTTGTTTTGTTTTCAGGAATTCTATACATTAACTTGATTATTGGACGTTAAATGGGATTTTGAATTTGATTTTAATCTAATTTAAAATTCTTAAATTTCAGAATAAAAATTATATAAAAATCGAAACACAAATTCCATCTAATCAATTTGATTAATTTAAGAGAGTTTGGGCTAAATTGAATGAGTGCGAAGTGCATGAAATTTGAATTCAAGCCAACGACGTTTTCAGAAGTCCAGCACTGAAAGAACGATAGCAAGCAATATTTTAGAATTTAAATTCAACCCGACAAAGATTGTAAAGTTAATCGCTGAAAGGGACAACAGCCTGAAATACATTGGATTTTGAAAGCAACCCAACGTAGTCTGTGAATATCCAACGCTATAAGGAACGATACTTAACAGATTTGCTAAATGTATAGCAGCGCCATCTGTCAATAATTTAAGTAGCTGATGATTTAAACTTTACTACTATTTATAGAAACTAGAGTGATACCCAATCTTACTAACTAATACTTAACTAAGAGATCAGGTTTGAATCAATTTTGACCTTTAATAACCTTAAATGTTTGTTTATTCAAGAAGAAACACTTAACCTAATTTCACAATGTAGATTCTTAGTTTAACAAAATAATCTCTTAACGTAATTATACAAATTAAGCATAGTGAAAACAAAAATTCATAATGGTTATGCTCGCTCAAATATTACGTTTCTTTGACGCAATATGTGGACAATTGCTTGACACTCGGGACTTTGTCATGAATGATGAGAGTTAACGTAAAATCGCAAAGCATCTACATTTTCATTAGGTTCTGTGTGAAGCATCATGCAGCAGCATTCTCGACTTGGTTGAGAGTACGCCGTGTACATCAGTTCATTAAATCCATCTTCAGGTCCCTGCATAAAAGGACCATTTGAACCGGATTGAAAAAAATCAATCCGGTTCAGTTCTGTTATTGTCACGGTTACATCGAACTGAAACTCATGGATTTTATTTTTATATCTATTCGGCTTCGTTCGGAATTCAATGTAGATACTTCAATGGTGTCAGTTTGGAATGTCGAACTGATTGTTAGATGGCTGTAATCTATTCGGCTAAGTTTGGAATTCCAAGTAGATACTGCATTGGTTTCAATTTGGAATACCGAACTAGCTGATAGGTGCTTGTGATCTAGTCGGCTCAGTTCGGAAGTCCAACTAGACACTGGAATGGTTTCAGTTTGGAATGCCGAACTGGTTGTCACGCTACCGTGATCTATTCAGCACAGTTCGGAATTCCAAGTAGACACTGGAATGGTTTCAATTTGGAATACCGAACTGGCTGATAAGTGCTTGTGATCTATTAGGCTCCGTTCGGAATTCCAAGTAGACACTGCAATGGTTTCAATTCGGAATACCGAACTAATTGTTAGACTGTTGTGATCTATTCGGCTCAATGCTGAATTCCAAATAGTCAATGGAATGGTTTCAATTTGATTCGTGAAGTCGATTTGACATTCCCAGCAGGTTCCGATAGACTTTCGTGGTGGATTCGTTTCAGTTCTAAATACTGATTAGGCGATGGACGTCATGGTCATCGAAAATTATACTAATATAAAACAAGTCAACTAAGTAAAAGATAAAATTCTTACGTATATGACTGCAAAAAAACTGATGTGAATTTTCATGTTAACATATTTTATTTAGTGAGTACGAATACAGTCCCCTTTTTTCGACAAGACAATAATTTTTTTGTCTTATTTAAACATAACGAATCACATAAAGAAGCATAAAGAAAACGTATAATACTCTGGCCATGGCCTTCTGGAAGTAACTGAGACCAATTCAAAATGAACTCGGAAATCCGAGTTGATGACAGTTATGGAAAATCCGAACTGAAACTACTTTAAGATGAATTCGGAAATCCGATTAGATTACAGTTGATAATGTCCACATTGAACCGGATTGACGAATGAACTTAGTTCAAGATTTAAGAAATTTAGTTTGGAAATCCGAACTGAAACCAAATCAAAATTTACTCGGAAGTCCTAAATGATAACAGCTAAGGGAAATCCGAACTGAAACTACGATGAATTCGGAAATCCGATTAGATTACAGTTGATAATGTCCACATTGAACTGGATTGACTTAGGAACTTAGTTCAAAATTTAAAAAGTTCAGTTTGTAAATCCGACCTGAAACTGGTTTAAAATGAATTCGGAAATCCGATTAGATTACAGTTGATAATGTACACATTGAACCGGATTGACAAAAGGAACTTAGTTCAAGATTTAAGAAATTTAGTTTGGAAATCCGAACTGAGACCAATTCAAAATGAACTCAGAAATCCGAAATGATAACAGGTATGGGAAATCCGAACTGAAACTAGTTGAAAATGTATTCGGAAATCCAATTAGATTATAGTTGTTAATGTCCAGATTGAACCGAATTGACATAAGAACTTAGTGCGCGATTTAAAAAGTACAGTTCTGCCATCGTTATCATCTTGAAAAAATTGTGAATATAATTATAATTCAATTTATTATAATTGGCTCTTAAATTTGTTTAATACTTAACTTCTTTGTGAATTATATTGCCGTAATATATTTTTTATTTTATAAATTAAAAGAAAAGTTATTTCTAAAATAAATTGTGAATTATTAGTTATAACATGTGTATGAGCATATAAATTTCAAATTGATGAATACTACGAATAATAATAATAATTTTCATTATTATATAAGTTTTACAAAGTTTAAAAAAATGAATGATACATAGAATAATGGCAGTAATTACCAATTTTCCAGTTTTTAAGAAATATGATAACAAATTTTTAAGTTGTCTATTTGCTCGGCAATTATTGCCGTTTATACTCTATAGTAATCCATTCGCCACTAATATTTTATTATGCATTGAGAGATGTAGTGAATTTTTTAAATAAAAAATTAATTTTCTAATTTTTATCATAAATGATGCACGTTATTACGAAAAAGTAAAATTTATTTTAGTATAGATTTTTTATACATGATCAATTTTATCGTATCTGTTGTTGTTTACGTAGAAATGATTGACTTCTTTTATTATAAGAAGAAAATTATCCTGTCGATAGAACTTTCCAGGCCTTTATAAACGTTACAGTATCTTTCTTATCAAAAGCTAAATCAAACAAAAACTTTTCAACAAATTTTTTTTTTCCTTCTGCGAAAATCTGTTTTCAATTTTTTTTTTTAATAATTTTTTTTTGTAACGCACGCACGAAATGTTTGCTTTTCGAGGCATGTATTGTGTGCGGGAAGTGACCAATTCCAAAGCCGTGGTAAAAAGCAGTTTTGAAAAGACTTTTTCTAGCTGCTGCGCTTGCGCTCTTTGAGCAAGATTCCTTTTTCTAGCTGTTACGCCTGCGCAGTTCCAGCCAGATTACTTTTTCTTGCTGTTGCGCTTGCGCATTTCGATGCAGATTTACTTTCCAGGACTGCCGGAATAATAACCTCACTTCATTATGATTTGACGCTTGAGAGACTGATTGTGAGTAGTGAATAGTGATTGGACAAACTCGAAGTGACAAGTTACCATAAATGACTGATAAATTACCAGCAATTACCAATAAATTACAGAAAATTTTAAAAATTTGTGGATACCTGAAATTTTCGGTAATTTATCCATTGTCCATAAGTTTCCGGAAATTTAGCAATTTTCCATAAATTTCCGGAAATTTTAGAAATTTTTTCCAAAAAGCTTTGGCTACCTGAAATTTCGGGTAATTCAGCAAGTTTCCATAAATTACCGGAAATTTAGCAATTTTCCATAAATTTCTGGAATCTTTCCCAAAAGCTTTGGATACCTGAAATTTCCGATGATTTAGCAACTTTTCATAAATTTCCGGAAATTTAGCAATTTTCCGGAAATTTTTGAAAATTTCCGATTTTTTTCCAAAAACCTTTGGATGCCTTCAATTTCTGGAAATTTTTGGTAATATACAAATTCACCGAAATTTTCCAGAAATTTTTGGTAATTTTACCATAAATTTCCAAAAATTACCATAAATTTCTCAAAAATTTATTCTTATTGTTTCTCAAATTGAAAATTTCCTGCATACGTTACAAAAAATATCGTGTGCAACAGCCCAGATAACAATACGTGCCGGCACGTGATCGGCCCGACGGGCTGGAGACAAACGTGCCTACTAAATGCACGCGTCAGGCCGGCAGCGTCGGAATGCGACCGAAGGGCGAACAACGGTCCGGCACATTAGACGCCCGTCGGTCGTGTAAAGGACGAGGAACGACGGGCCTGCGAGTTGCACGACCGCTGCAGGCTGATAGTGCGAGTAGATTGAGATCGAAAACGCGCATGCGCGTTTTGGATCAGCTGTTCTTGCCGTGTGTATTAGCACTTATAGTATCCACATCGTATCCTCTCCGTATCATGCAAGAAAAACTCATTAAAAAAGAAAGATTAACATTTCACTTGTTGAAATTCGGATTCTACGTGAAATTTTGAGTTAAAAGGTCACAGAGTAATCGCAATAGTTTTTCTTGCAACATTAAAAACTTTAAAAAAATATAATACTTATCGATGACGTGCGCTGAAGGCGACTTCAAACGCATCATCGTTCAGTAGCAGTTAATAGGCGTTATCCGTCGACGATGCATTTGAAGTCGCCTTCAGCCCATGTTATCGATAAGTATTATATTTTTTAAAAGTTTTTAATGTTGCAAGAAAAACTATTGCGATTACTCCGTGACCTTTTAACGCAAAATTTCACGTAGAATCCGAATTTCAACAAGTGAAATGTTCATCTTCCTTTTTAAATGAGTTTTTCTTGCATTATACGGAGAGGATACGATGTGGATACTATAAGGATACGCTGTAGCGTTTCCGCTCCGTTCGTTCGGTCCGCCAGGGTGGTTTGCCTTGCTTGCTGTGCGTTGAATAAAAAGTGGGTTAGTATATGCACCCTTGAAAAATTATAGTTCGGGAATATAATAAAGTACCGAGGCCAACCTAACCTCCCTTTCTAACGCGAAAACTCTCAATGTTAATAAAATAAAATTTCTTCCTCCAAATAGCACGAAAGGTAATGAAATTCTGCGTATAATAAAGTCCAAGTTGAAAGAAAAATGTCAATATTATAAAAAGATATATCTTTTTATAAAAATAACATTTTTAATTTTTCTTTCAACTTGGACTTATTATACGCAGAGTTTCGTCATTACCTTTCATGCTATTTGGAGGAAGAAATTTTTGTTTTATTTACATAACAAAAGATTTTTTAAATTTTAATCTACTCGCACCGTAGGGGGAAGCTCGCACTCTCAGCCTGCATTTTACCTGACCGTCGGTCATGCACTTCGCCGGACCGCATCGCTCCCGCCTGTCGAGCTGGCATATAGACATCAATGGTGTGCATATTAAGGTGCATATCTGCCGGCACGTCAGTCCGATCGATTGGACCGCGGGCCGGCAGATCGCTTGCAGTCGGCGGGCATTTTGCTATCTGGGAGGTGCTGAAAGTAGACAGTTGCAACTCTTGCGAAGTTTACAGTACTGGCCATCGGCTCATCTTCGGGTCGTTTCCGGCTCGTTTACAGCTCGCCTACGACTCGCCTACAACTCCCCTTCGACTCGCCTCTGGCTCGTACAGCATAATTTACTAAAAAAAAATTTCTTCCTGATGTATTCTGTTACTGTACTTGTAGAACATGTCTAATTCGACACCTCCATTCAATATGAGTCTATGTGCTAACAGCGCTCTGTATGAGACTATTCCATATGCTTATACACAGCACATAGTCTCATACACCGAGCTGTCAGCACATAGACTCATATTGAATGGAGGCGTCGAATTTTACATTGATTTTATCTGTAGACAAAAAATGTGTGTAAAATATTTTTCATAAAATTATTGGAAGTATAAAGTATAAATTTTATTATTTAAATCCACATATGTTAGATGAGTAATAATACAAAAACGTTGCACAAAGTATTTGGTTTACGTCGCCAGACTTACGTCACTTTTTATATCTATTTTTATAAAGCATTGTTTTCATCTGATAGTTTAATTTTTTATTAAATTCTTCCTCGTTATCATTGTTTAATTCTCGTTTTAAAATGTACATAATATCTTCCACGTGTAAAAATATTAAAGTTTAAAATTTAACTGCTCCATTTGTGGTTAAAAAATTGATCTTTTTGGTTTTAAATTAAACCATTTATGCAAAAAAATTCGAAGCGAAAAAATATAAACTAAAAATTAATCAAATCAAATTTGAACTAACATTACATCCATTGTTCAAAGTACTTAGATGGAAATTTATGTCATTTGTCAAAAATTCGTCTTTTTTGGTAGAAAATTAATCTTTTCGGTTGAAAATTCAAATATTTGGTTTAAAATGTATGTACATATTTTATTCAAAATCTTCTTCTCTGATAGAAAATTAATCTTCTTGTTTGAAAATTCATCTTTTTGATTAAAAATTTAAATATTTAGTTGAACATTCAACAGTTTTGTTGAAAGTTTATGTTTTTGGCTTGGAAATTCAACATTTTTTATGGCATTTTTTTTATTGTTTGAAAAATCTATCATGGTTGATAAATTCGTGTTTTTGATTTGAAAATAGTGTCTTTAGTGTGTTTTTTTTTTCAAAATAGTAGCAAAACAGCGTCATCGCTTGAAAAAAGTGTTAAATAGTGTCAATAGTGTGTTGAGCCCGAGGTCTGAATTTGTAATTTATTATTCTAAGGGCCGCCACAGCCTTATTTATTTGAAAATAGTGACCTATTCAAACCGAAAAAAGCAGAGAAATTGCCCCACAAAAAACGTCGGATTGAAAATTATTCGAAAGTATTGTATTTTGAATGCGAAGTTGTCGGAAAGCAGATTTCCAGAGAACATCTCGTGAATGCGCTGCAATAATTTTTAATTCGACGTTTTTTGCAGCAAGACTCATTTCTAATCCAATAGGTGACTTAAAGTAAATGTGTGGATCAATAGTGTGACTAATTTTCTTTTGGAGTTGAAAGCATTCCAAAAAATTCAATTTATAAAACTTCAAACAATTAAATTTAAAATTGGAAACATGGAAATAAATTGGAAAAAATGTGAAACTCCAAAAAATGTAATAGATTTTAGTAAGTTTAAAATGATTTTGGAAAAATACACGGGAATTCAAAAGAATTTGATTGAATTTTTATAAGTTCAAAATGAGTTTAAAACACTTCAAGACGAATTAAACACAAACTGAAAACGGAAAAAATATCCATTGAACTGAATAGAATTATTGATTTAATTTAAAAGAATTCAGGTAAATTAACAAAATTCGAAAGAAGCAATAAAAGAATTCTGAATGAATGAGTAACAATTCAGAGTGAATTCAAATTAATTCTAAAACATATTTGAAAATCTCTACAAATCTGTGAAAACCTACAAAATCCCTCACTTCTTGTGAATGAATTCCTTAAAGTACATTAAAATATAATAAAATCCCGTGAAATTGTATGAAATTTGATAATATTTTCTTGAATCCTGGAAAATTTATGAAAATACCTTGAGAGCTTTTAAAATCCATTAAAATCATTGCAATCTTCGGAAATCTCATAAAATTGATTTAAATATTCTAAAATATATTGAAACCTTGCAAGTCCTATGAAATAGTTTCATATATTCCGAAGTTGTAAAAAAATTCTTTAAACTCCCAGAAAAATTTGTTCATTTCTCTTAAGGTCATTCAAAGTCCTTAAAATTCCTTAAAAAATTAATAATATCTTGAAAGTGAATTAAAATCTTTAAAAATACTTTATAATATTTTACATCATTTCAAATCCTATCAGGTTACCGAAATAAATTGAAAATTCCTTGGAATCTTTTGATATACCCTAAAACCTGGCATAGGTCCTATTAAATCAATCTATATTTTCGAAATTTTAGGAAACTCTTTGAGAAAATACCCCATGCAAATTTTTTCAAATCTCTTGAAAATGCTTTAGAATCTATTTAAATACTCTAGAATATTTCAAATCCTCTGAAACCAATTGAATATTCCTTAGAATCTTTTGAAATACTCTTAAAGTTTTAAAATCCTTTAAAATCTTTGGAAATCAATTGAAACATTTTAAATCTCTTGAAAATGCTTTAGATCTTTCAAAACACCATAAAATAATTCAAATTCTATGAGTAACATTAAATTACTGAAATCAATTTTAAAATTCCTAGGATCTTTCAAAATACCCTAAGATATTTAAAATCCTTCAAAATATTTTGGAATTCCTTGAATTTTTTTAAGCTCTTCAAAATCCCTTGCAATTTTTAAAAGCACCCTAAAATATTTCCAATACTTTGATTCTTTAAAAATCACTCGAAACTTTTTAAAGCTTACGAACATGTCTTTATATTTTAAAATACTCCAAAAGTTCTCAAATCCTTTACCATTTTTTTAAATTCCTCAAAATTATTGAAATCTCGTGGAAATGCCTTGGAGGCTTCTCAAATTCCTTAAATATTTATTTTCATTATTTTAAAATTACCTGAAAGTTGAAACTTTTTAAAGCTTTCGAAAATACCTTGAAATCTTCTAAAATAATCTAAAATATTTCCAATCGTCTGAAATCAATTAAATTACTGAAATAAATTGAAAACTCCTGGGAATCTTTTAGAACAATCTCAAAGTTTTCAAGTCATCAAAACTTTTTTAAAATTCCCTGAAACTTTTTTAATCTCTTGAAATTGCCTTGGAATCTTGTAAAATACTCTAAGATATTTGAAATCCTCTGAAATCAATTAAAAATTCCTTGGATTCTTGAAATTTTTTTAATCTCTTTAAAATCAACTGAAAATTGAAAAGATAGCCTCAAATATTTCAAATCCTTTGAATTTCCTTAAAATTATTCAAATAAACAAATTCCTTATAGTTATTAGAAATTTCCCAAAATATTTCAAGACCTTTTAAAACTTTGAAAATCATTTAACACATTTTAAAGCTTTCAAAAATGCCTTGGAATCTTATAAGTTACGCTAGAATATTGCAAATTCTCTGAAATGAATTAAAGTACTGAAATCAAATGAAAAATCCTTGGAATCTTCAAGAAACCTCTAAAGGTTTTCAAATCCTTTACATTTTTTTGAAATTTCTTGAAATTGTTGAAATCTCTTGAAAATTCCTTGGATTCTTTTGAAATACCTTAAAATCTTCCTTAAAAAAATTCCTAAAAAATTCCTTCAGAAATCCTTTTGAATCAATTAAATTACTAAAATCAGTTCAAAATTTCTTGAAATCTGTTGAAATATCCTAAAATATTTCAAACCCTTTAAAATCTTTTGGCATTCATTGAAATTATTTACATCTCTTTCAAATGCTTTGGATTCTCTTCAAATGCCCTAAAATATTCCCAGTCTTTTAAAATTCCTTCAAATTATTAAAATAAATAACAAATTCCTTGGAATCTACTGAAATTCTTTCAAATACTTTCCTACAATATATCAATTTGAAATCTTTTAGAATCAATTGAAATCTTTTAAATCCTCTGAAATCCTATTAAATTGGTGAAATCAATTAAAAAGCCCTTGAAATCTTTTATAATACCTCAAAATATTTCAAATCCTTTGAAATCTTTTGAAATTCCTTGCAATTGTTTCAAGATCTTGAAAATTCGTTGCATTTAAGAAAAATACCTTATAGTCTTTAAACTTCTTTGAAATCCCTTCAAATTATTATCAAAATCAATTCCCTAAAGTATCGGTGTTTTTTTTTAATAGGAGTGCCCCTTAAGAGCGTAAAAATGCTTAATTTGAACATCTTTTTAAGTTATAAAATTTTTGATCTGTAGACATACACAGATCTCTGCCATACTTCTATTCAAACCGAAAAAAAAAAATTATTCGAATGTATCACTATAAGGAAATAGAGATTTTAATCCTATAGGGAAAGTAGAACCGAAACGTACACGAGTTTCCCCACATTCTCCCTTAGCAATTAATATATCGCTTTCTTTTGAGTTCAATAGCATTTTTATTTGTTATTTGAAGAATTATTCAAAACAATATTTAACAAAATTTCAAAGTAAAATATAAACTTTTTTGTTGATAATTTACAATTATTCCCACATCTATGATTTCGTCAAAAAATTTACGCATTAACTTTTGAAAATTTATAATTATCACCAAATATTCTAAGTATGCCAATAAAAACTAAGACATGTTTTAAATAATGTATTCAGTGTCACATATTTTTATTAACATAAAATATATACAACAGTCTCACATCCAATCATAAAATCAAAATATCATAAGCTCATAAATTTATAATCTCATATTCTCATAATCACATGTGCATCACAAAACGTGGTCCAGAATCCTGTAACAAAAAAAAATTATTCATATTGTATGTTGATAATGTTAAG
>CAKNYM010033840.1:0-35480 GCA_932195095.1 Andricus curvator
ATCGCATTGACTCCGTCTTGATTGGCTCCCCCAACTCTAGGGTAGTCAGCATTGTTGTCCGACCCATTGTCGGGAGCCCTGCGCGTTCGATTGTTTTGAACCGCACTTCCTACAACTATGTTTGGTGTTGTCATTGTTGTTCCCACGAGCAGCTAGGGAAAAGGGTTAGTCCATCCTTGTAGAGCCCCGCGTGCAAGCATAAGGCTGATACTCTGAAAGGTCGCCCGGTATCCCAGAGTCACCGTTTGAGACACCTCAGCCAGGAGCCATTCAGCTTTCGGCACGGTTGTTACACCTCCGCTTAGGGGTTATTCCTTCGGGACCATCCCTGGACAATTGTCCGCGACTGCTTAT
Source organism: Andricus curvator (assembly GCA_932195095.1). Taxonomy (NCBI): domain Eukaryota; kingdom Metazoa; phylum Arthropoda; class Insecta; order Hymenoptera; family Cynipidae; genus Andricus; species Andricus curvator. Next base: position 355 of record CAKNYM010033840.1, read on the forward strand.
TAATTATTGTAACCATATTCAGCAGAAACCCTTGGTACAGGGACCCTCTATCCGCAACCCGAGGACGCGTCCGGTGGCTTTGTCATAGGCCCTTCGGTTCGAATCCCAAGGAATCAAAACCGAATACCGAAAAAAAAATATATATATATATATATGTCGTAGCCCAGTAGCCGACCCAGTCGGTTAGCCGACTAGCTGGCTAGTCGGCTAATAAACGCTGAGTAGCCGACTGTATAGCTACACCTGCTCACGTTGGCCGCTCCTCGCATGACCAGCGGCCAGTCGTCTATTGGACTAGAGCGTTTCAGCCGAGCAGACGACTATATTGACCGTTAAAGCACGGTCTGAGTTCAGTCTCTTATGCTCTATAGAATATATTTCTCCCACCCTACTAATTCCAAATTTGAGTTGATGTTGCATGCCATTAGTGTCTTCAGATCACAGTACGTGTTCTATAGTTGAGTGAGCATCATCTGTTTGAAAGTGTGAGTTTAAAAATGAACGAAAGTATCGTAAATCGCGTTGAATTTGAGAAGTTTCGAGAGTTTTACAATAAACAAAATAGCAACCGATCTGTGTGGGACAAAGCACAACTGCAAAACGTAGTTAAAACGTTACGAGATTTTGAATGAGTGGATTCACGAAAAAGTTCGTCTTACTATCACTACTGCAAACTTTATGAACTTGTCAAAATCGGGAGTGAATTTCGCGTAATTTTAAAACGAAAAAATGAAAGTGATCTTTTAATATACGTAATTGCAGTTGAAGATTATTTCGAAAAATTATTGGAAGCACATGTTCAAAGAAAATCAATGTGAAACGAAACGTTGCGCTTGTTTTAAAGCTGGTGTATTATGCAATTCGTGTTGTCATAGGAGTTCACCTTGTTGTAACAAATGAACATAAATAAAACGAAATACTTCAAGAAAATAATTTTTTGTTATCTTCCATTTTTCAAAGTTCAAATTTTATGTCGGCTTTAGGGTAAATCTAACTAAAAATTGTCCTGAACTTTTATGACTACTTGAGGGCAACTTGTATGATAATTGTATTATATTATTATATTTTATTATATTATGCATTATTATAAGATTATATAATTATAATATTAATAAACATCAACTCAAATCAATAATAATATAAACAATAAGTAAATTATTTATTATATTACTATTATATCATATATTATTAGAATATTATTAAACATCAACTCAAATCAATATTTATTAAATCAATTGTATTATTATTAGTATATGATACATTATTCTAATATTATAATATATAATATTAGTATACACTAATGATATAATAATGACTAAGATTTCTTCATTTTTAATGTAGGAAATTAAACTTCGTCTACTCAAAAATAGAATTAAAGTTCGATTTTGAACTATACGGAATTGTCAGTATAAATTTAACAATTTTATCAGGTCTTGAATAAAAAGGCACTGAAAAAAAGACGCAATATTCTTTTCTACTTTTCCTTGCCCATTTCAAGAATCTGAGAATTTTTATTTAAGATTTTCTTACTAACAAACTTCATGTCCCAACACTATATAAATTAAATTATGAATGGGTTAAAATTTCTAGTGAGAACTCTTTTTATTATTTTTTACACAAAGTATTGCATGGTAAACAAATGATAAATCTAAATTCTTAAAATATGTGATGAATCGTTCGCATAGTCGTCTACTGGGCTGAAACGCTCTAGTCCAATAGACGACTGGCCGCTGGTCATGCGACGAGCGGCCAACGTGAGCAGGTGCAGGTATACAGTCGGCTACTCAGCGTTTATTAGCCGACTAGCCAGCTAGTCGGCTAACCGACTGGGTCGGCTACTGGGCTACGACATATATATATATATTCGAAAACCCGACTCTGTGGGCTTCGAGATATGATTTTGTAGATGACGTATGCCCAAAAGTAGACAAAAATATTCAACCTTGCGGCCTCAAAATGCAAAACCGAGTACTGAATTGCTAAATATCTTCAACCAAAAAACTACTTTTACCATTCGTTAATTGAGTCATTAATTGAAGAAAATAATATTTTTTCACGATTTACGGGGAGAAATTGTTTAAACAAATAAAAGGTTTTTTAAAACCTACTAAATATCCTGAAGAAAATAATATATTAGTCTAAATATGTTCATTGTGTCTTCATTCCAGAAAATAACTTTTCACAATTCTTACGACTTACAGGGGGAAACAATTGTTTAAATAAATAATAATTGTTTAACCAAGTTAGAGTTATTTAAAAAAATATTTGGAAACCCTCTAGTTATGCATTAGAAATTATTCATGTGGAAAGAATTCCAAAAAATTCCGTCTTTAGCGTGAATTTGGTAGAATAACTGCAGTGTAAATGCACAGAAGTTGTGTATTACCTAAAGATTTACATTATAACTGCAAACATTAACCGATTTTCATGAATCTTTTTTTCACTTTCTTGTAATTTTATAAATAAATTGATTCTGCTAATTAAAATTAAATTAATCCATAATTCATAACATCAGTTTTTCTTATTTCTTAGTTATGAGATCACGGCACCCGCGAAAATATATAGACAGCTAACACTGAGCGTCACTGCTATTGTTCTCACATTTTTTGATTATTAATCAAAATATAAACATTTTATCGAAAAACCGGCGCTGCTTACTCCGAGATATGCTTATGTAGATGTCGTATGCAAAAAATTAGAGAAAAATCTTCAACCCTTGGGGCCTAAAAATGCAGAACATATTCTGATAAAGGGCCTTGCGCGCCCCAGGCGCGCTCAAATTTGTGAGGGAAGCGAGCCGCGCGTATTCAATAAACTCATTTTCGAAAAAATTTAGGGTATCTAGTTCTGTACTGGCACCCTTAAATTAGGATCTTGATACTAATCGTTAAAAATAAATAATTATTAAATTATGCATCACGATTTTAAAAGATCCTATAGAGAACCTCTAAGTAAGAAGACAATTTTATAAGATGTCAAACTGTTGTATACTAATAAATTATTACATATTGATATAACAGAAAATGTCAAAAGACAAAAAACACGCGAAAAGCGAGCGGAAACATAAGAGATTCAATGTGTACAAAATAAATGAATGCTATATATAATTATATGTGGGTGTCCGCATAAAAAGGGCCCTTATGGTCGGTATAGAGTTACGTATAGAGTCACATAGCATTTTTGAAGTTGGAATTTGGAAAAACTGCTTTTCGAGAAAAACGCATCTAAAGTTAACGAGTGCCATAAGTGCACGTGTTATACTTTTTCTTCGAGCATGAAATATACCCACTTCCGTTCGCTTTCGGGGCATGAGACCAGTGCCAATAGATTCAATATACAGGGTGTCCAAAAAGTCCCGGGACGGCTGAATATTTCCTCAGGTAAAATATTCTTTAGGGCGGTCAAGGTCATTCTTGAAGGAACTTGCAACAAGGAATTCAATGGTGACCTTTATATTGATCTTGACCATGACCTTCACGGTCTTTTCAAGGTCAAATTGATTTTTTTAAATGGAAACCTCTATTTTTGACCCCGGGAACTGAGAGAGCGGAAAATCTTACGTCCAGATATGACCTTGAGTAATCCGAAATTTGACCTGGGAAGGTCATGGCAAGGTCAAACAACGTACAGCAGGATGACTCGACCAGCATGCATTTATGAAGAAAATGTTCAACGCAAGAGTTGTAGCATTTTATACTCCCGATCGATTGGTGACTGTGACCTTGTCTATGACCAGAACCTTCACCAGGACATTTTCTTCAAAAATGCATGCCAGTCGAGTCATCCTGCTGCACGCTGTTTGACCTTGCCCTGACCTTTCCAGGTCAAATTTTCGATTTGTCAAGCTCATATCTGGACGTAAAATTTTCCGCTCTCTCAGTTCCCGGGGCAAAAATAAAGGTTCCCATTTAAAAAAATCAATTTGACCTTGAAATGACCGTGAAGGTCATGGTAAAGATCAAAATAAAGGTCACCATTGAATTCCTTGTTGAAAGTTCCTTCAAGAATGACCTTGACCGCCCTGAAAAATATCTTACCTGAGGAAATATTCAGCCGTCCCGGGACTTTTTGGACACCCGGTATGTCCTAGTATCATCCCCTATTCCAACCCGAAAATGATCATTTTGACCCTCAGTTAGAAAAACGCGAATATTTACTAAACTAGAACCCACTGTGAAGGCCTTTTTCATGTGGATGCCCACATATATTGTTGAAATTGTCCCGATATAATATTTCAGTCCCCGGTTCTCTAGGGTGGGTGCCCACCATGTATATGGTAAGACTGTTCTATATTTTGTACATAACAGTTCTAGATTGGTATAGAACTGATCCGGAATTATTAGATAACACACACGTAACAAAGTTCTATATTTGTTCCAGAATTGTTACAGAACGTGCGTAACAGACTTCTAGAATTGTTTTAGAATTTTTACAGAACGTGCGAAACAGAGTTCTAGCATTGTTCTAGAATTTTTACAAAACCTATATAACCGAGTTCTAAAACTATTCTGGAATTGTTACAAAACGTGTATCACAGCGTTCTAGATCTATTACAGAATTGTTACAGAGTTACGGCATGACATAGTTACTCGCTGGTTACTAACCTGTTACCAACCTCTTATAGAACATGTTCTTTTGTGTTCAAAACAGTAACAGATCTGTTCTGTAAACATGTTTTGCAGGGACAGAACATAAGATTGAAGTATGATTCATCATATGTGAACGCTCCCTTTTAACAAATAAATTGTTAAGGAACATTTTTTTGTTTATTGTATAATGATAAAGTATCTTCAGCTAATGTCGATTTACCAAATGCAGTAAATTGCAGGAAACTTTGCATATTTACAAGAAGCTGGAAAATCGAACTGGAGAAATAGTCACTTTTTCGTAATATTTATTTCTTTAAAAAAAATTGAAAACACTTAGAAAACCGAACCCGGCAATTCTTTTCGACATTTTATTAATCTCCACAAATAACGAGTCAAATAGGTGCCTAAATAATATAAAAAGACTATTTATAAACTTGCAGGTTCCGGTATCTTCATATCACCAGCAAGTGCCCTTGAACGATCAGGATCAGTAGGCCTCTGCCTAATTGTCTGGATCGTCTGCGGCTTCTTATCTCTCCTCGGAGCACTAGCATTCGCTGAGCTAAGTGCAGTGGTTCCTCGTTCCGGAGCAGAATATGCATATTTTATGGATGCCTTCGGACCACTACATTGCTACTGCGGCCAATTACCTTCTTTCATCTGTTCCTGGGTATACGTCATAGTCCTGCGTCCTGCAGAAGTAGCAGTAGTGATCCTCACTTTTGCAGAATACACTGTTCAGCCATTTTCCAGTTACATGCCCGACCTTCCACATGAGTCCAGACAGCGACTAAAGAAACTGATTGGAATCCTGGGTCTCGGATTATTAACCTACATAAACCTAAGCAGCGTCAAACTCTATGTGAAGGTCCAAAACATATGTACCATCTGCAAAGTGGCAGCTTGCATCCTGGTGATAGGCGGAGGAATTTACTGGTTAGCTACTGGACATACAGAATTGCTCCAAGACCCCTTTAAGGGTACAACATCCTCTCCTGGTAGCATAGCCTTGGCCTTCTACAGTGGCCTTTGGGCATACGACGGCTGGACTTCAGCCACAGTTGTTACCGAAGAAGTGAAGAAACCAGAAGTTAACATCCTGAGAAGCATCTTGATTGCCGTGCCAACTATCACATTACTCTATGTTGCCATGAATCTCATGTACATGTCAGTTCTATCTGTACCGGAAATGACCTCATCTGATGCAGTGGCTCTCACCTGGGCCAATAAAGCCTTGCCAACCTGGCTGGGAATTGCCATCCCTCTGGGTGTCGCTTTCTCTACCTTTGGATGTGGACTTAGTCTTCAATTCGGAGTCTCCCGATTGTGTTATGTAGCCGGTAGAGAAGGACACGTACCAAGGTTTTTCAGCTTCGTACACTACAGCAAGATGACTCCAGCAGCTGCAGTTGCCCTACAAGGATTTCTTGCTCTACTCTGCATCCTGGCGGGAAACATTATCGAGCTGATCGAATTCGCCAGTTTTCTCACTTGGGTCTTCTATGGTCTGGCTATGGTTGCACTCATCATTATGAGAAAGACGAAACCTGATTTTCATAGACCATATGCAGTTCCAATCGTCATTCCTTGGTTGGTTCTGTTCATCTCGCTCTTTTTAGTCATTGCTCCCATTATCAAAGATCCATCGCCCAAGTATCTCTTTGCTGTGATATTCATCCTCTTCGGAGTTGGTGTCTATCATATTTTTGTCTACAAAAAAAGAAGAAGTGCCTTTTCAGGTGTGTAAGAGTTACTCAAAAATTGCATAAATGATATAATTATTGTAATGATGTTGAAAACATGATTTCTTTGATTTTAGCAAAACTCTCGAGCCTGGTCCAAATTCTGTGTTTAGTAGTGCCACCTGAAAACGATGAGCCAAGTCGAGAAAAAGAAGATCAACCAAGCCAAGAAAAAGAAAATTCAGAAATTTTGGTAAAAAAAGACCAAACAAACCAAGACAAGAAAGATCTACCTATCCAAGAAAAAAATGATCAAAAAAGATAGCTAAATTATTGTTTGTATATAAGGTTTGAAGATTTAGACGTGTGATTGCGCACTCGACCAAGCAGGAAAACGATTCCTAAATTAGTAATCCAAACATTTTAAGAAACTTTAAGATATTCTCGAACGCATGTACATAATTTTATAATACAGTAAGTAACGATATTTTTAGGACTAGTATAGAAAGTCCAAAGACTTTTTTTTATAATTTACTTTCTTAGTATAAAAAGGAATTCACAAATAATAATTTCCTACTGCCGAGTTCTATGTAAAGAGTTTATTCAATAACTTCAATCATAAAACAAGTTTCAATAGATAGATCATTACTATTTACATTTGCCACTTACAATAAATGTAGCCCTGTAAAAAAGTTCTTAAACTGCGTAGAAGATCTATTGGCACAATGACATCGAACCCTCGTACGCTTATCATGATAAATAAAGAGCTCGTTCATATTCATAACAGAGGACTAAAACTATAAATATATATTTTCGTATATATATAAACTTATACAAGAACATTATTTTTTTACATAATATCACTGTTTCTTTCTGCTACCTCGAGAACAAATTGTTGCAATTAAGAGTCAATCGAAGCAGATCAAATATAATGTAATTAAAAATATAATATGCCAGGTTTTTATTTAGCTAACTATAACAGCTAACATTATTTGCAAAAAAAAAAAGTAAAAAAAAACTAAGATTTGAAACCTGGTTCTTCAATAAACAGTTTTCCAATATACTTGTAAATATCTACACACCATCACTTGGTGAATTTTTCATAAAATGTTACTAACAAAGATAAATTTTTGTTTTAATAATATTCTAGATGATAACCCAAACCATTTGATTGGCTACGTAGTAAAAAGGCACTTTCGTAGGGCAGTATACTTATAAAAAAAGACTGCAGAATTTACAGACCCTGTTAATTTAAAAATGTGGTTCTGTTCCTGTTTAAATCCTAGCATGTATTTATCAGTCTTTTCCATTTCCTTTATATCTAAATTGTCAAGTGCTTGATTGCAATTTTCAACCAAAGAACCCTTGTATATAATGAGATTACATTATTTAATTTCAATCAAACAATCCTAGAAGCCTGATCCGGATTAAAATTAGTCTCAGTAAACAAAAAAATTTTGGTCATAGTAAATAATATCCTTCTTTTAATCAAACATCTCAACTAGCATCTCCCTCCCTTTTTTTATAGAAAGGTTAATCTAGGTCAAGCTTATATACGAATTATAACAATTAATTAATCTATGTACCGTGTCAACGTCTTCCATCATCAATTAATTGATAATCGTTCTCCTGAGTCACTGTACCACTTTGTCGCCCTTTTGCAGTCACTACAATGTATAATGACCGGAAAAAATATATTCTAGTTACGACACTATACAATATTAACAGCTCCTAATAAATATCATTAACTCGTTAAAAAACGAGAGTGATGAAAAAGTAAAATCTAAACATCGTTATATGTATTGTCTTCCAGATAAATATCCGAATTTGAGGAATGATCCACAAACCTTCTTTGTTTCAAACAATATTATTTTGTCGATTCATACTCTCATTCACACTCTCTTTTATAGCATCTTGTAAATTTAACAATATCTGCTGCTCAAGGCTGGATTTCATCTAGACTTTAATTATCGATATCTCGATAACTAGAAAGGAAGACAATCGATTCCGTGCAATTACTATTAGGTGGGTTCTCCGCACTTTGAACACAATTTTGTTTCACTGGAAAGCAAATATTTTGTAATAATTCCAAATTGTATTATTTTATTATCTATTAACAATTAGTTACTACATGATTTAATTAAGCACATAAGGAAAAAGAGATTACTGAACAAATATTTTTTCTCTTGTTTACTTACTTCATTATTTGGTGTAGCTGTTTCCGTAGTTCATTACTGTGATTTGATTCTTCTACGAAAGCAGCTTCTCTCTCTCTCAGCTGCTGTCTCAGGTGGTATATTGTATCTTCCAGAGCTTCGAAAATTGCCTTTGAGATATAATTTAACTCTTAATTATTTAAAAGAATGAAAAAAATATGCATGATTCTTCAGAAAAATTTAAACTGCAAAACAAAATAATTTGGATTCGCAGACAAACTTCCCTTAATATTTTTTTTCGGAGTATTTCTTGACCGTATTAAAAAAATAAACTAAATAAGAAAATAATGTAATTTTTTTATTAAAATAAGGCTTTACAAGAATCCTTGTTTATTTAGCCTTACGGACGTATGCTAAATAAATCAAATCAATCAAATAGATAGATGAGTATTAGCATTAATGAGGTTATATCATAAATATCAAAAGCGATTGCAATTCAGTAAGTATTATGGGCACGGAAAAAACAAGGACTCCGAAAAAAATATTTAAATATACTTTTAAAGTTGCAAAATTATTATAAATTGTATCATTTACTATGGAAAAGATGATTTTTCATCAAAAAATTTGAAACAGACAAAAATTATTTAATTTAAAAGAAAGAGCACGTAGTCAATGAATGGCTTCTACAAGCAACAAACATAATATATGCAACAAAGCGAGTGTGAGGATAAATGGACAACTGAGTGACTGGTTCGATAATATGCAAGGTGTTAGGCAAAGATGCGTCATGTCCTCTTGGCTATTTATTATATAGTCCTATAGTCCGGGAGGCAGCGACAGAAATTTCCGGGTCATTTTCGCTAACTAGATTTTTTTTTGTGTGAGTTATGCACGTAATATGTTATGAACCTCTTTCGTTGCACCCTTACAACAGGGAATTGCAGGAAGGTTGCAATTCCCGCAGAAAATTTGTAAAAAAAATTCATAGCCGCTTGCATGAAACTTGGTATACTTATTAATTTGAATGTAAAATTTTTAACAAATATCGTGTCCCATCTTAATTCCATAACAAACTACGTCTTCCATCCACATGAATAGGCACACAAAAAATAAGAAAAAAATTCATAGCCGTTGAGGTGCAGCTAAGTGTGATGCTTATTTTTATAGTAAGGAAGATAAAAATGATAGTCTTCCACGTGTAAAATACAACAAAGACCGTCTTCCAAGCCGATAAAGATGCAATCGATATCCGATGCGAGCGAGCGAGCGCCACGGCTACAACGCTGCATATTTACATGTTTGAAAGATGATCATTGATGTCGTAAATTGTTAAAAGACCAGCAACATTTTAATATTTATATTGTAAGTTATTCATTCAATTTATTTTAAGTTTGGGTGATAACTGTACGACAAATTTAAACGTGAAAATCGAAACTCAAGTAAATCGATGAAATGAGATAAAATTTAATAATTTTAACGTTGAATAAAAAACTATGGAATAAAATTAATTTTTTACAATGTATTTAAGCGATGATTTCGATCGTGGGGTATTTACAATTCTAATAATGAAGGTGAGTAAATTGTAAATGTTTAGTCTCATTTTTTACGATTGCAAGAAAATCTACCCGTCCTATCTAAAAATGATTAATAACAAATTTTTAGATCCTTTTTGGGTGAACAACTTTCGTCTATTAATTTTTTTTCGAATATTGTAACATTTTTCAACAAAAACTTATTATTTATTTTTAATGTTATTTTTTACGGTTAAAAAAAACTGTGCGTTTTATCAAAAAATGATTAATAACGAATTTATAGATCTTATTTGGGTGTACAACTTTTGTTGATGAATTTTTTTTCGTACCTTGCGTCGTTTTTCCAAAAATTCAATTTTTTTATTTATAATGTTATTTTTCACTATCAAAACAAAAACTACGAATCCTATCAAAAAATGCTGGGTAACAAATTTGTAGCTCTTTTTTGGATCAACAACTTTTGTCTCATTGTCTTTTTCGTAGCTTGTGCCGTTTGTTCAAAAATTTTTTTGTTTTGTTATTTTCAATGTTGTTTTCTACGAATAAAAAAAAAACTGCACATCCTATCAAAAAGTGATTCATAACAAAGTAGATCTTTTTTGCGTCCACACTTTTTGTTGATTTGTCTTTTGTCGTATCTTGCATAGTTTTACCGCAAAATTGAATTTTTTATTTTTTATTATTTTCTTTTTATCGTGAAAAGTCGTTAGAATAAATATTTCGTATTTTTCTGCACTACGAATAGCCGTACATAGAATTCTTAAATCTTAAAAAAAAAGTGGTCTCAAAATTTTTGAAAATGCTCTCACTTTTTGAATTTTCATCCAAAATGGCTGGCTAACGAACTTGACCTTCAATTTAGGACACTAAAAGAGTATACCAAAGGCCAATTCAATCTGTCAATTCTTTCGAAAGTTGTACACAGACACACCCACAGACACTCGTAAGCCAGACAGAAATATTCGCGAAACCCTGTTTTTCGGGTTCAGAAGGTCTCAAAACGTGGTGTAACATTATCAATCTATCTAACCGGGGATCGATTTTGAGTTTATCAATATTCTCATTTTAATTGTAACTGGAGTTGACTGATTTTAGTTAAAGATCTTGAATTTACTAAAAATTATTCTAATTTTTAGTAACAGTAGTGTTGCATTTTAAACTTATCTCAATGATATTTATTTTCATTGAGAGATTCGTTCAATTTGCGTTTACTTTTTCCTGTCCAGTAAATTGCAACCAACGATAAGTTGATTCCAATACTGATAGGACGTTAAAACTAGCCCTAAACATTTTATAACTAAATTTGAAAGTAAAACAAACCACAATTGAGTAAGATTAATTCTCACAATAAAAAGTTTCCCACTGAGTTTTAAATCATTATTTTAAAACAAAAAAAGACAGATTGTGGATTCACTCAAGGGAGAGATGATTGCGTATTTTAAGATTATTTGAATCAATTTAGAAAATCGCTCTCATATAAAAACAAGCAAGTAGGATTCTCCTCCAATATTAATTCAAAAACCATAATTTCCGTCGCACAACGAGGTCTTTATCATAAGATAAATTTCAAAGTCGTTACGAATTATTTTCTGGTTCCATTCTTTTAAAAAATGAAAATAAAATTTCCCATTAGCATTTCAATAGTTAGTGCAATCATGCACAACAAGGTCTTTATCCTGAGATAAATTTCAAAGTCGTTACAATGAAAATTGCACACATTAAATTATCATTCATTTAATTCCCCACATTAAAATGCAAACATGCACAACGAGGTCTCCACAGATATGTGGATTTCAAAGTCGTTACAAAATTTTGCATCACACTAATAAAATAATAAAAAAAATTGAAACCCAAAAACTTACGTCTAACTATCAAAATTCTCATGAATTTGGATAGATTAGTCAACGAAGTTTTAATTTATCCAGCAGAATCCGTTAGAGGTGGCGTCCTTTCAATGACGCTTATATTATTCAAATTTCTGTCTCCAATGACAGGTAGATCAATTAGGCTAAGTGAAGCTCCTTCCTCGTAGAGGGTCGAGTAAGAAGTCCACGGTACCGATACCGGGATCGATATATAAAGTGCATTGGTCCCACGCTGTCCCTACTTATTAGCCGATAGCGCGCGCAATCGACCGTAAGATCGAATGATTTCGTGAATCCTCCCTTCGTTCAAACTGCTTGTCCACTTATGAGTCAGAGGCGTATCAATATAAATATTCACCCGTAGCTTTATGATTTTATTATAATTATAAAAATAGAACGAACCGTCTCAGTGGACAATTGACAAAAATGGGGGGGGTGGGGGGACAAATTTTGCACAAATCGAATACCTCCTCTGATGAGAATGTAAAAACGAATTTTGAACAAGAGTTACATTACAAAACAAAAAGGTGAATCTTGAATAAATATAAATTTTCAACAAACTAGTGCAATTTTCAACCAAGTAGTTGAATTTTCAATTTAAAAAAATGAATTTTCTACCAAAACACACGAATTTTTAAGAAAATTGTTGAATTTTAAAGCCAAAAGACTAATTGTTTACATAATAGTTGAATTTTCAACCCGAATAATTTTACTCCATAGTTTTTTATCAAAAAGCATTTTATCGTATTTCATCGATTTACTTAAGTTTCGATTTGCACGTTTAAATTTGTCGTACAGTTATCATCCAAACTTAAAATAAAATAAATGAATAATTTGCAATATAAATATTAAAATTTTGCTGGTCTTTTAACAATTTAAAACATCAAAGATCATATTTCAAACAGGTAAAGATGCAGCGTTGTAGCCGTGGCGCTCGCTCGTGCCGCATATCAAGTGCATCTTTATCGGCTTGGAAGACGCCCTTTGTTGCATTTTGCAGGTGGAAGACTGTCATTTTTATCTTCCATACTATAAATATAAGCATCACACTTAGTTTCACCTTAGCGGCTATGCATTTATTTCTTATTTTTGTTTTGCGCCTATTTATGTGGGTGGAAGACGTAGTTTGTTGTGGAATCTAGATGGAAGACGATATTTTTAACTTTTTATGTTCAAATTAAGGAGTCTACCAAGTTTCATGCCAGTGGCTATGACTTTTTAAAATTAATTTTCTGAGGAAATCGCAACCCTCCTGCAACCCTCGGTTGATATCTAACAGTAACTGTTAGATATCATTTGAATATCTCATACTCAAAAAATAGAGCTGCCGAAAAAGGTGGAGTGAAATCTGTCGCTGCCTCCCCGACTACTAAGAATGACCCTCTGAGACGAAGTAGGCGAAGACCGAAGGCTTGCGTAGAGAATGTTGAGCAGATTGAATACTAGCATGATGAATATGGGTCTTAAAATTAACGTGAATAAAACAAAAATTATGGTGTGTGAAGGAAAGGGTGAAGAAACAATATGCAACATTGTCTTAGACGATGAGAGGATAGAACAAGTTGATAAGTCCGTGTATCTTGGTAGTTTCTTTACTACTGATGAAAAGATCGATGGAAAGATAGCCAGGTGCTCAGTGGGATACATTCTGAAAGAAACTGGCCAAAAACCCCCAAAAAGATGTCTGTTCCATACGATTCTTTGAATGCATTTCCTTAGAGGACCGTTGGGAACATCGAATTGCGGGAACTAAACGAAACATGTATCGAAACGTTGCCTAAAATATCACTTCGAATGTAGCAGTCAAGTGCGTAGCATCGTGCGCGAAGAAGCTTCTGCAAAAACGTTTTGTTAGTGCGTTAAACAGTGAAAAAAATTCCTTTTTTAATTCTGCATTTAGAATTGAAACACGTTTCTGGTAGTGAGCTACGTGATGGACAAGCAGAACATTAGCTGCGCCTGCGGAGGAGGTTACGGTTGGAAGCCCCCAGCCGACCACTTCCACAGGAGTGCCGCGGCAGCGCATCAATTTTGAAACTCATTATGAGGAGTACTTGCTGCGCTGCCAATTTGAATGCGAGATGGGAGCGACCACAACTTCTTCTGACGGGATGGCCTTTCGGCAAAACTTTGTGGTGAATTGCCCGGAAATAAAAACAGTAACTCAAGACGAACTTAAACAACGAAGGCGTCAGATAATAGACGGGAATAAGATCTGAGGTTGAGAATGCATTCCGACAGCAACTCCAGGGTGCGCAGGCCAAAAATAGGATCAAGAGGACGCCGGAAATGAATGGAGACGTGATCAGATGTCACTTTCGAGCAACGACACGGGGAGGACCCGTCCCGGGCGAACAACATCGTCTCTTCGTGGGTCTGCATCCCGAACTAGCCCATAGAGTGACTGAATTAAGTGCTGATCAATTAAGATCCATCAGGCGGCGCCAGCTTATATCCGATGTCGAAATAAGTAACATCAAAAAACAGGTGCAACAGCAACTAGCAGCACCTGTAGCGCACCCCACAGATACGGTAGAATAGGGGGTTCATATACCCGTGTCACGAGACGCTACGGACGAGCGGGGGCCAGATCTGGGATTTGTATCAGGGCGACTGTCCCATGGTCGACAGTCGTTAGGCTTGCAGTCGCCAGAGCATGCCCCTGCTCCTGCTAAACTCATTGAAGGGTTCGATGAGGATAGCCTGCGTCTCGTGATGCGCTTCACTGATGCCACTCTAGAGTTTTCAGATCAAGAAGCATCAATGAGAAACGGTCTGCCGAAATTTAGAGTTAACAAGGACCTTCTCCGGTTAGTTGGCGTCTTGAACACCGAGATACTGCTTCTGTTTCTGCAGCAGGATATGAGCTTGCTGCAGGTGCAGACTCCTGCATATTGCGCTGCGGTCGCGTGTGCCAGGATGATGAGCATAAAACTCAGAGGCCGGGCTACTAATAACTATGCCCCAAGAAAGATGTCAGACTCTCCATGGAAGTTTCGACTTCAAGCCGAGATTAGTAAAATAAGAGCAAAACTGGGACGGTCGTACCAATTTCGAAAGGGCAATCGGTCTCAGAGACTGACTCGCCACATGGAGGAGATCCTTCGTCCATATAACATCAGTTCAAGAACATCTACGAACCTGGACGAAGTGATTGACTATCTTAAACAGGGGCTCATGGTCCTGTCAGCGCGACTGCGACGATTTAAGAGAGCGATCGCGAGAAGAAATGACCATAGGACTTTTTTGGCAGACGAAAAACGTTTCTATCGCGGACTTGCAGACGGCAAAAACAAGACTCAAAATTATTGTGAACTACCTAGGGCCGAGGAAATAGTCAGATATTGGTCGAGCATCTGGGGTAATCATAGGTCAAGGCAACTGGGCACGACGTGGCTCCGTCTACAAAAGGACCGAGTTGCCTGAGACGAATAGTCTATCCATCTCAACCTCCGATGTGGCTTGTATCCTAAAGAGGGCTAAGAACTGGAAAGCGCCGGGTGTGGATGGGGTGCACAGCTTCTGGTACAAATACTTAGAGGTTCTGCACCTCGCCCTTGCTGGGCCATTCAAAAAATCTTGAGGAACCCAGATCACTTGCAATCTTTAATGACGGAGGGCGTAACGCATATGGTACCTAAAAAAGTAGATGCTGGTAGTCCTGGTGATTACCGACGAATCACCTGCCTCTCGACACTCTATAAGTGTCTCACGGCTATAATTTCTAACTTCGTCTATAAATATTGTGACGAGAACAACGTCCTCTCCAAAGAACAAAAAGGTTGCTGTCGAGGCTCCTGTATTTGCAAGGACCAAGTCACGATTGACAGTGTGGTTGTGTTGCATTCAAAAAACCACCAACGCAATTTGCACATGGCCTACATTGACTACCAACAGGTTTTTCCCTCAATACCCCACAATTATTCAACTGAGGTCCTTAAGACATATAAGATATGTCCGCGCGTCATCCAATTTCTGGATCACGCTATGCACACGTGGTGCACGGTCTTGCCCATTAAACGAGGAATCTTCCAAGGTGATTCATTCAGCGCACTATGGTTTTGTTTAGCAATGAAACCGCTAAGTTGGACACTCAACAACATGTCCTACGGGTTCAAAATTGAGGTGGAAGTGGCGGAGTCTCAACTCTCTCACCTCCTGTACATGGACGACATAAAGTTTTATGCAAACTCAGAGTCGAAACTGAACAGCCTACTTAACATCTTGCTGCAGTTCTCCAATGGCATCAGGATGTCTCTGGGTTTGGACAAATTCAGAAAGCTGGAGAGATGAATGCTACACTGTTACTGGACGACCGTGCTCTGATTGAGGCGATGACTGATTAAGAATCGTACAGGTACCTTGGCATATTGCAGGCGAGGGGTCCGCTCCACTCTGCAATTAAAAAGACGCTTGAGACTGCTTTTTCGGGTCGCCTTAGTCTAATTCTGACGTCTGGGCTCAGTGCGAAGAACATCACAAAGGAGATTAACACCTACGCCATTCCTCTCCTAACATACTCCTTTGGTTTGGTCACCTGCTCCATGACAGACCTCGAGAGGCTTAACAGAATAATCCGCGTGAAAATGTCTGAGCACCGAATGCACCATGAAAGGACGGCTGTAGAGAATAGTTCTGCCACGCAAGCATGGAGGCAGAGGGATTTTTTACTTTTGTCGATTGTGTGACTCTCAGGTTACGCAATTGCGCGAATATTTCCAAAAAAGTACTAACATCTCACTCTACGACTACATCTGTAGAGTTGACCTGTGCACTCCATTAAAACTTGCAGCTGTTGATTTTAGGAACATCGGACATCTCCACGCTGAACAGCTAGTTACTCAGTGGCAATGTTAACAGCTGCATAAGCAACACCCCCAAACATTAGATCTTCCTTGCGTGGATAGTGAAGCTTCAAACCTTTGGTTAAGGCGGGGAGAACTCTTTCCGAAGACGGAAGGATTTGTCACTGCCATCCAGGACAGGGTAATCAAGATGAGAAATTACCAAAAACACATCCTCAGTATGGCGACAGTTATTGACAGATGCCGCCTTTGTAGAGATCCCAAGGAGAACATCGAGCACATCATGGATGGCTGTACGATGCTTGCTTCGCAAGAATACACGCACATACATAATGATGTTGCTGGGATCATTCACCAAAAAATTGCCCGTAACACTGGTTTACTAGAGAGCTTTGAGCCTTACTACGCATA
Organism: Andricus curvator; assembly: GCA_932195095.1. Taxonomy (NCBI): domain Eukaryota; kingdom Metazoa; phylum Arthropoda; class Insecta; order Hymenoptera; family Cynipidae; genus Andricus; species Andricus curvator. Next base: position 17,395 of record CAKNYM010033840.1, read on the forward strand.
TAGCCCATTTAAAGTACTAGAGAATGAACACCATCTCCTTTACTGGGACAGGACTATTCTGACTGACCACCTAGTCAGACACAATCGTCCAGATGTCCTCTGGTTAGATAAACGTGCTCAGCACATGAGAATAATAGATATAAGCGTTCCCCTTAACAATAAAAGTAGGCTCCGATATACTGAGAAGATAAACAAACACCCTGTCGGGATCTCCTCCAGTGAAAACGTTCATGCAAGGTGCGTACATATCTTGGAAGAGCTGGGAGCTCGAAATTCGCTACATCTAATTCAGAAGGCAATACTGCTCAATACGTGCCGCATCGTCCAGAGTTTTCTGGGCGTAAACAATGATAGCGGCTAAAATCACCTTCTGCGACCATCTCGCGTACACGACAGATGACTGTGATAATCACATTTTTAATTTTTGACTTTTGCATATGTGTATGTCCGTGTGCGTGTGTGAAGTTGTGTTTGTTTCTCGCCGTTTAATGTAAATAAAATTAATATTTTGAATCTTTGGTCTCAGTCCTTGGCTCTCCAGTATGAATGTTGGATCCCTATAGGGCTCTCCAGTATGAATGTTGGATCCCTATAGGGCTCTCCAGGATGAATGTTTGGATCCCTATAAACGAGCACTCCAGGATGAATGTTGGAACCCTATAAACGGGCACTCCAGGATTGATGTTGGGTCCCTATAGTGCTCTCCAGTGCGATTGTGGGATCCCTATAGACGGGCTCTCCAGTGTGTATGCTCGCGAATTATGACAAATGCGCAAGCAGAATATAGAGTTCCGAAAAAACGACTGACACCAACGAACCTACTAATCACTTGCCGCGTTTTACGAACGTGTTTAGTAGCGAAGTACCAGGTCATGAGTACCTGTGGGTGGAAAGTGGGCCAACATAATAATATAATAAATAATAAAGATGGTAGCTCTAAGAAAGCATCCGAGGCGATTGTTGTCATCTCCAATACTACACCATGCGCCTAATTTTGTACCTAGATCATCGCAAAACATTTTAAACATCGTATTAAATTAACTATGATGAAAAACCGGGTTCACCCGAGAATCGCCCGAGAACTCCGGCTCTTGCAGTCAGCCACGTTCCATTGGGCTAACTCCCCAATGCAACGAATTATGCGGTTACGTCACCAATATCGCGCAGTGACACCCACAATAGGCCTCTCTCGGATGGAGGCCATGGTTCAGTTGGGAGTGGCAATAGGACCGAACCGAGGGGACGACCAGGCAATGGCCCCGGACAAACGCGAGAACATCGAATTAAATGGTCGGACCAACTCAGGAGGGACATCCTTACCTGTTGGCAAAGAAGCTCACCGGCGCGAAGAGGATTCATGCAGAGGTTGCATGAGCGTTGGGTCAATATGCACCCGTAATATGCTCATAAAACGCCTCAGTATTTAAGTGATCAGGTATCGTTTTTGCGAAAAAAAGGATATGAAGCTCTTTATCAACAAGAAGAAGAGCAACATCCTCCAGCGAACATTCCACCCGTTCCAGAAAGACCACCTTTGCAGATAGCCGATAATGCCAACATGAGAAGTAGGAGATCTATCCACCAAAATGTCTTTCTCAGGATGGACAAATTAGCTCAAGCTAATACTGCTCTCCCCAATTTACTCCCCGAAGATGTTAATCTCTGGAATCTGAACTGTGTAGTTTACGAGAAGGCGGTCTCCCTGCTTAGCGACAATAGAAGTAACGATACTTCAGTACGTCTGAGTACGACTCGCGAGCGTATTGTACAGCTTCAGTTTAAAATTGAAACGGCGAGACGGCATGCATCAAATATTCAGTGCGTGATTAGCTACATAACATTAAATAAAAAATTCACTCCAAAAGTTAGGGCACTTGCTCGAAACTTAAGGAAAACAAATCACACGCTGAACAAGTGTAAACTGTTGACCATCAAGCAGCACTGGACGCAAAAAATAAGATCTCTTTCAACAGCGAAACAGCGCCTTGAACGGCGAGTAAAGTGGATTCAGGAAAATTTCACCTTTTCTACTCATCCTTCCCGTCTGTTCAATAAAACGTCACGTGCCGTTAAAAATCAGCCTAGTCGAGAAGAGATTCAAGTCTTCTGGGAGCAAGTATATGGAGATACTTATCAGCTAAATGAAGAAGCTTCAGATATATCACTCTTTCGTAACTTTTGCCAAAGGCAAAGGTTACGAGGTCCAGAGGAAGAGTGTCCACTAATTACTGTTGAAGAAGTGAAGAAAATTATCACTAGAACTAAGAACTTTTCAGCACCAGGGCTAGATAATATCAACAACTTTTGGTGGAAGAAGTTCACTTCTACGCACCAGCATCTAGCTCGTATATTTACTACTTTCTTAAACGGAGAACAACCCATCCCGCAGTGGCTAGTGGAAGGACGCACGGTATTGATCCCTAAGACCGGAGATTTGTCAAGTCCAAAGAACTACAGGCCCATAGCTTGTTTAACCCTTAAAGCGCCATGCTATGTAATAATAACACAAAGCGCCATGCGGGGTCGTGGGCGACCCCCGTCGGAAAATGTCATATTGCAAAGAGAGTCGCCGTTATTTCAATTCCAAAAAATTACTGAATACTCTTCAACTATCCTTTTAGTGTGTAGATAAGGTTCTATCGACGAAGAAATTTTTGCTGCGTGTTAGAAAAATAAAAATCTTACGAAAACGTGAAAAATGACTTTTTACGAAAAAAATCATAACTCAGTCAATTTTTGATATTTTAACCTAAAAATTTAACCTGTAATTCTCGAAATATAGCTTTTCAAGAAAACAAAACTTGTTATAGTGCAGCTTTGAAAAACGGTATTTCTTGGACTTCTTCGCGGGTATTTCTTCGGCTTCACACGAATGCCGAAGCTGAACTAATATACACAGCCACTTGCCAACTGTGTCGATCGAAAGAAAAGATGTTCAACTAACGCTAGAGGGCACCACAGAACCCGAATTCAAAAAGGTGGCTTCCGTATAATCCGAAAAAAAAGTGGCTTCTTCTCATAACCCAGGGGCGCTTTAAGGGCTAAACACCAGCTACAAGCTATTCACTGGCATCCTCAAAGAGAGGATATTAACATCTATCGAGCCGGTATGGAGTGCAATAGTTGAACAACGTGTATGCAAGAGAGGGCTGGCAGGTTGCAGGGAGAACCTGTTAATAGACAGGTGTATTATCCAGGACTCGTCCAGGTATCGACGCAATCTGTTCATGGCTTGGATTGATTACCGTAAAGCATTCGATAACACGAACCATGAGCTACTTATTAAGCTCTTTAAATGCCTGGAGGTGCATCCAAAAATAGTGAGATGCATGAAAGAGCTTATGCTCTTGTGGCGGACAAGATTTTTTATAACATCTGACAAAAGACAAGTGACTACAAGCTATATCACATATAAGAGGGGGGTCTTCCAAGGAGACTCTCTAAGTCCGATACTTTTCTGCATCTCCCTCTTGCCTCTATCTATTGTGTTCCGAGGCAAAAGCTCTGGATACCAATGTGGCCCGCCGAACAGAAAAAAATGTAAGGTCAATCACCTTTTATACATGGACGACCTTAAACTCTTTGCTTCCTCGAAAGAGGACCTTAACATCCTTGTGGAGGCGGTAAATAGGTACTCTAAAGCGATTGGCATGAGCTTCGGACTGGACAAGTGTGCCTGCGTCCACCTACACCAAGGAAGACTAGAAACTACATCATCATGTGACGATCAGGATGTTCAACTCATAGGCGGAAATCCCATTCAACATCTTGGTAATGAAGAAACATATACATATCTTGGAATACCGCAAGCGGAATCCCAAAATGTGCGTGTGTTAGAAACGGCCCTTGGAAAAAGGTATCGCCAAATTCTCAGAAAAATTTGGGGTGCCGAATTATCTGGGAAGAATAAGATCCAGGCGACCAATATGCTAGCCGTTCCTATACTGCTCTACGCGTTTGGTGCAGTGAAGTGGAACGTCGATGAGTTGAAGCAACTTGACCGAAGCACACGCAAGATGATGACAATCCATCGAAGTCATCATCCTAGATCTTCCGTACCTCGAATATACCTCCCTCGGATTAAGGGGGTAGGGGCTTGCTAAGCTTAGAGTGTCTTCATCGAAGAACGGTTCTGGCTACAGCCTGCTCAGTTGTAAATAGCACAGATTCTCTTATGCGACTCGTACATCAACATGAAGTCGTCAATGCTGCGGCGTTTCTATACTGTGCCGCAAATAGGGCCGCACAGGAGTTTGGCCTCCAATTTGATTCCAGCGACACTACACATGGCCTAGCATCAATAACACCTTTGGTGCGTAAAACTCGTGTACAGGAAGCAGAGCATACGCTTCTACTAAGAGAATATGCTGACAAGCCCCTTCATGGTAAATTCTACGGCATCATACGTAGAGAAGAGCTCTCGATGGGTCTGTCCAACATGTTTCTCAAGTCTGCTGGATTGAGATCGGAGACTGAGGGATTTCTTTTTGCCTGTCAAGACGGCGTTATAGACAGCTTGGTTTACCGCGAGCGCATAATGAATGTACCTGTAGGTGATCCCAACTGCCGAGCGTCCAAGCAAGAGCCAGAAACACTTGGACATGTTCTCAGTGGATGTTCAAAGTGTGCATGCTGAGGGTCCATACTTCGGCACTTCTATATCTGTCGCTTAAGGTCATCCGCGGCTAGAGACCGGACTCCAAGGAAAAGAGTTGTACGAAGTCTTTTGCGTAAATTTCCCGCACTTGCTTACCTTCAAGGACAGAAAAAGCAGGAGTGGATGTCGTACACGTTCCGGTTGCGTCGGGATTGGTTGCTTTAAGGAACCATGATCGTAGCTTCCGGATCCCACAACTCCTCATAATATTTTTGACTGAACTTTTTTTCTTATTCATTTTTGCGATTTCGTAGCCCCGGGCAGAAACCCTTATAGTTTCAATCGGGTGTCCGCCCATCCTTCGTACTTTTTGCTCGGGAGAGTAAGTAGAAAAATGGAGCAGAGAAGAAGTTTGGGAGGGGAAGTGTGAGGGGCTATATGGAAGTAAGGGGAAAGGGAGAGGGGAAGAACGGAAAAGAAAAGCAGGGGAAGATATAATGTAACTCTTAATGGTGTAGAAGAATGAAAATAATGTTGGATTCTTCAGAAAAATTTAAACAGCAAAACAAAATAATTTGGATGCTAAGAGAAACTTCTTTTGATATTTTTTTCCTTTTTTTTGTAGCGTTTCATAACCGTATTGAAAAAAATAAACTAAACAATAAAATAAAGTAATTTAATTGCTTCCTCATAGAAGGAGGTTCGTAATGAACTAAATTTTCAAATATAATTTTTTGACATATTTTGATATAATTAGACCCCAGGAGTTCGAAAATACAACTTTTTTTAAATTTCCATAGTGTGTGTCTAACTTTTTTCCGTTCAACATATCTTGAAAAGTAAAAGAGGTATGATCATGAAATTTTGACGAATTGTAGCTCCGACTAATATCCAAGTCTGATAGGATTTTGAGATAGATCGGCCATTTAGAAGTAGTTTTTTTTGCGTTTAGAGATTTAAAAAAAATTAACTTGTTTATATAAGAAAAACTTTGCACATATTAGGAATACTACAGTACTGTATCTGACATGTTTATTTACATCTGCGAGACACGTCGAATGACCTATTGACGAACCTTCTACGACCTCTTATGATCTAGCAATGCCGATTTAGAAATTTCAATTAAATTTAACTTTAATTTAACACATCAATATTGACATTTTGGTAGGTTCTCTGATTTTCTGAAAATAAGATTTTCGATAAGACAGAAACATAAACTTGAAAAATATTGAAAGTATACACTTTTTCTTTTGTTAGGGGAAAACCTCCCTCTATGAGGAAGCAAATTCATTTGATACCCATGAGGAAGCAAAATGCTTATAAAATGAGCACAAATAAATACACCCATAGTGAATATATCCATAGTACTGGATATAATACCGCAGCGGTATTGCTTCCTCATAGAGGGAGGTTTGTATTTCTATTTGTTTTCGCAATAAAATAAAGTTTCATGATAATCCTGGTTTATTTATCCCTAGAGACGTATGCTAAATAAATCAAATCAATCAATTAAATGGATAAATGGTACAGAAAATATGTACAAAATAATATTTAATGACAAAAACTACAGAGATTAAGTATTTTATCAGTGTCAAAAGCATCAAAAGTATCAATTCAGTAGATATTATGGGCACGGAAAAAATATAACATCGGAAAAAATATTTAATTATACTTTTAAAAGTTGTGATATTATTATTGATGGTATCGTTTAAAATAGAAAATATTATTTTTCATACAAAAATTTAGAACAGACAAATATTATTTATATAAAAATTTTATTTTTAATGAAATTTCTTTCTTATTCATTTTTTTAGGGTTTCGTAGCCCCGGGCAAAATCCCTTATAGTTTCGGTCGAGAGTCCGTCTGCCCAATGTGGTTTTTGTTCGGCAAGGGAACTAGGGAAAGTGAGGGGAATTAGGAAAAGTATGGAAGTTGGTTTGAAGAAGCGAGGGGAAGGGGTAGTAATGGAAGTGCGGGGAAGTGGGGAGGGGTATTATGAGAGAGGGAAGTAGGCGAAAGGAGGGGGAGAACGGAGGAAAATTATGGGAGAAACCTAGGAAATTTGTGTGACGATTTCTGGGACATTCGCCTTAAAATCTTTATGAATTATTTTTTATGCTTTTAAATATTTTATTTTTTCATCAAGTTTTTGATAGAATTAAATCAAGAGATCATTTGTAGTGCTAACTTGGGAACTCTTGAAATGAGAGCGTCCGCATGTCGGTCGGTATGGAGTTACGTGTAGGGATCTATAGGTACCGGCATACACTCCCGGGGACATATCATCTCACATGCGGCAAGTCTGTCTGCGACATGTCACAACTGCGGCATCTCTATCTAGCGGCTTCTCTCCCGCGCGGCATTTTTCACAGTAAAATTGACATTTTTGCGGCATCTCTCACCGCACCCCTGTGACTGGCCAAAGAAATAATGTTGGTCAAACTCCTACCCCTTTTCCAACGTCTCGTGGGGGCGGGAAGGCACCCCTGTGACTAGCAACAGAAATAATATTGGTCCTCTTTCCGAACTTCGAAAAACCAAATATGAAATCGACGCCTCCATTCAATATGAGTCTATATGTTGACAGCGCCCTGTATGAGACTATTCCCTATGCTTATACACAGCGCATAGTCTCATACACGGCGCTGTCAGCAGATAGACTCATATTGAATGGAGGCGTCGAAATCAGCCTCCTGTCTCCGAGAGTTGAAAATGGTCATGTGTTGAAAACAGCCATGCGGTGGCGATAGTAGTAACTTTGTTCGTGTTGTTTTGACGGTTATATGGCTTTCGTCATGTAGAGTCGTTACAAACTCTTAAAAATGTAACAATAAAACGGTTTCTTTATACAATTATTGTGAAAATGGCCCGGTGGAGTTTTCTACTAGTGTTTTTATGTTTGTTTGAGGCGTTAATTCTGCCGATATGTATCGCTCCGGGGTACAAATCAGGTTTCAAAAGTGACCTCAGAGAACCCAAAGATCCCGAATATGAAAAAATTAATTTTTTCGTCGTTCCGAAAGACCCAGCTATTAAAGCTTTATGGCAAAAAGCTTTAATTTTAAAAAAATTTACCGCAAAAGCGGTAAAATTTCTAATCTAATTTAATCCTTAAATGAACGTCACTTTTTTTGTATGCTACTCAAATATAACATTGGCTAGATTAACTTGGTACATATTTTTTATTTTGAAAATCAGGAAAAATATGAATAAATTGTGTTTTTTGTTACACTTCCTGAGGGAAAAACAAACCGAATTTTTTTGAAAAGAGTAGTAAGTAAAAATACCTAATAATACAGTTTATTGAATCAAAAAGAATTTACTTCTGTTTTATCTTTAAATTGTGATTTTGATTTTACAGTAAATATATAATTACTTACCTTTCCCAAAATAGTGCCATCGGGTCCTTTTAGGTTTTTCACGTGGAGAATGTCTTCCTTTAAAAAATGTTTACTGCAAACGAACTGGACTGCTTGCACGATAATATTTTTCCGAATTAAAGTTGTTTGCCATAAAGCTTCAATAGCTGGGTCTTTTGGAACAACAACAAAATTAATGTTTTCATATTCGGGATCTTCGGGTTCTCTGAGTTCACTTTTGTAACCTGATTTGCACCCCGGAGCGATAGACATCGGCATAATTAATGCGATAAACAAACATAAAAACACTAGTAGAAAACTCTACCGGGCCATTTACACAATCATTGTTTAATGCATTACATTACAGGTCAAATCTGTCAAAAATTAAAAAAGAGAAACTGCGTTGATTGCAAATACGCACTATTTTATTCTGCAAATGACGAAAGTGTGGGTCAAGCCCAAACTAATCATCAAGTGGCAAAATTAATCACTTTAGATAAAAATCACAATCTTCAATACCCGAATTTTAAACACTTTGATTTTATAATATCAATCGAAAACTCGTTTGGAAAAATCGATCTGGAATTCTCGTGTTATTTATTGAAATGACACGTTCATTCCGAAACACTGCTCCGACCCAGGTTGCTGATCAATCTCTCTAGCGATCCCCCCAGGTGAAGAGTCTCACAAAACTGTTATGTGTGGTTCCCCACTTGGGCCCATTTAGTATCCAAGGTCTTTGTTTCAGGCGTCATTCACTCTATTGTCACTCTGATGTATCATATTACTTTTTTGTAATATATAGATATAATAATTATATTTATTATATAGTCGCATTATATTATAAAACAGCAATATAAAAAAAAATTGGTTCTTCATCACTATATTTAAAAGTTTTTGAATACCCGGGACTAATACAAAGTAACGAAAAAATAAATATCAAAACCACAAATGAACGGAAAAAAATGCTGAAAATATAAGTTAACGAATCATAAAATTGACCGAATTATAAAATAAATGAATTGTTAAATTCCCATAAATATTTCAATTCCTGAAATGTAAATTTGCCGAAATTTAACTTTGCTGAAAATAATTAGTAACTTATTAATTAATGATTAATTAAATTGTTTGTTTTATTTATAATTTCATAAATAGCTCATAAATTAATAATCAATTAACTATGTTCGGCAGTTATAAATTTCGGGAATTGAAATATTTGTGGAAATTTAATAATTCGGTAATCGTCTAATTCGGTAATTTTACAATTTGGTCTCGAAGTCGGTCAATTTTAGTTTCGGATATTTTTAAATTCGGGATTTTATTTTATGTCAATTATAAATCTTGTCGTTATTTGAAATTTTGGAAATTTTATAATTTGGTCATTTATATTTTCGACCATTTTTTTTCATTAATTTGTGTATTCGTTATTTATTTTTTCATTATTTTTTATAAGTCCCGAACATCCATGCAATTTTTTTTTTAATTATGTAAATTATGCCGCTTTTTCCTATATTAAACAAAATAATACGTAAGTACATAAGTCTCATTTACTACCTGACTCTGCATTATGAAAAAAAAATTATTTTAAATGGTTTTTTATATTTATTTTGTAATTTGTATGCATTTTTCCTATGGTATTGCATGGTTTTGTAGAACAAAGTTACTACCAGCGCCGCCGCACGGCCGTTTTCAACTCTCGTGCCACATTTTTTACATGGGACAGTACAGTGGAAGCACCCCCCTGGTCGAAATATACCCACTTCCAGTTGCTTTGAGGACATGAATATTGTGCCAATAAATGCAGTACGGGTCCTGGTATCATCCTCCATTCAAACCCAAAAATAATAATTTTGACCCTGACTTAGAAAAACGCAAATATCCCCTAAACTAGTACCGGTCATAAGGACCCTTTTAATGCAAACACCACAGATATTGTATTTTCATTTAAATTTGTATCATAAGCATACAGCATATTTATTCATTGTATTGCTACGCTTTTTTAATACTTTAAAATAAAAATGTATTTTTTAACTTTTCAATCCCTAAATTTACACACACAATAACATGACAAAATTGTTATTTTTTAAATAAAAATACATCCAAATTCAATCCATTTTCAAATTCCAAAACCTTTTTTATTAGAATATATTTCAAAACATTATATATGAAACTTAACCGGGATAATAATTTCACAGGAATGTCTGTTTTTTCGAAATGGCAGTTTTGATTTAAATTGTAGTTTCAGCTTAAAGCCATACTTTTATAAATTGACAAAAATCTAATTCAAAATATCTTAACATTCTTTTTATGGACTTTCCACTGCGTCAAAGAGTTATTCTAATGCCAATTACATTTAAAGATTCTAAATTTATTAGACTTTACGCTGAGATCACGATCTGGGAATGACTCCAGGTCAACCATCAATGAAGGTCAAGTAGTCTTCAAGATCAGCAATAGCGCAAAATTGAGGAAGAATCTAAGCCTAATTAGTGATAAATTATAATGATACTCACTCTAGATTCCTCGACAGTATCCGATAGCGTGGGAGGTTCGTCAAGGCAAAAGAACTCTCTCACGCAGGGCGTTGATAGCAGGTCCGAACTGTTTAATAATCCATTTACGAATGCTTGAAGGCCACGTATTCGTTCTTCTAGAAAGCTGGGTGCAAAGTTATCGCCCAACCATTTCTTGCGAGGTAAAGTTAAATGAGAAATTGGAGCCTTTTGTCTTCGTAATTGCGTTAGCAGACGAACAAAGTCCGTGTATCGTCGGAAAACGAACCAACAGCCTCCAGTTTTTAACTCGACCCTTAGCTTATAAACCTAAAAAAAATTCAGATTTATTACTTAGAGTTTAGAAAGTTCAAGATATCGAGATTTATACTATCGAAAATGTCGATTCTCTTCTACATATCACAACCGTTGGAAATTGTTGAAACGATCCCGACTGGGTGGCATTTACGACTCGCGGACACCCACAACCCCTTCCCAACGATGAAGGGGGGATTGTACCGTTTGGGGAGGGGGGGGGGCTTGTGGAAAATTCGGAACAGGGGTCGGGGTGCCTTTGAATTCGAAACGATCCCGACTGGGGGGCATTTACGACTCGTAAGCATCCCGGACCCCTTTACAACGGTCTTTGGAACGTTTGATTCGCGTTAATCATAAAAAATACATAAAGTAACTTGTAAAAAAATGGAAATTTTCGATGGTAAAAATCTCGATTTCTCGAAAACAGTAAGATACCGCTACTTTTTTCCGCCAGATTCGTGTTCAGCATGAAAACATACATAAAATATGTGAGTTTAAACAAAATCGTAGGGAATCGATCTTTTATGCAGTTTTACCAAAAATATAATGAGGGACATGTTACTGGATGCCACTTACTCATATTTAATCGAATTCATTTTGATACGGAGCAAAGAAAAAAATTAGCAAATAGGATATTATTGGAGAAACTACGCTTAATAAAACCCAGTAATTAGGATAATTATTTCTCCAAACACACGGGTATAATATTCCGCGATAATGATATTCAAACATTGTAAAATAGCTTTAAATAAATGAATTAGATTTTATATAGCGCAAAGTTAAAAAGTACAAATAATTTACATTTTAAACATAAAGAACAAACCTAAATTTATGAGATAAAATATATGTAACTAACATTAGTTTCACGAACAAAGCGATTATTTTGTGATTAAATTACACAATAAGTACGCCAAAAAAAAGTGGCATGGCCGCTGAACTAGACTACCATGTACCCATACTTTTGTATACGTGCGTAAGAAATGCTACATTGAACGTGCTTTAGCAAGCGCAAAATGATAAATTCCCCACGAAACCATTATTGCAGTATGTTAAAACTTCATTTAATAGATTTCTGATTATTTTTTCACGCAAAAAATATATTTCTTCACGCCAGTCGAAGCTGCCACCATTTCTAATAACTACATAACCTACATAATAGTAGATCATTTGCGGATGCAATTGTCCAGTCTGAAAAAAAGAATGACTAGCACAATGAGTGAAAAATAAAAACCGTGATTATCCCTGACCGCAACCCTGACAGTGAAGGTAATTTTTGTGTCATTAATTGAATTACTTTATTTAATTCTTTTTAAATCCCTTCTTCTGTCTGGGGCTCCACTCCCCACACCTTGTTATGCACTTCTAAAAAAAATAGTATAAGCAACTCGTGCGGGGCCACCGATTGCACGCACTCGTTGCTCAATATACCATTTTGGAGTCGCTGAATCCGAATCTGGTGTCAGATATGCTCAATCACGTCAAACTTTTGAGAAAATTAGCCTTTTTGGCCATTTTTTAAAAACAAAGTAGTGTGCGAATCTGAAGTTCTATAAACTTCTAATACGGCTCGCCTATCTTTAGCGGTGACAGATTTTTGCTGCGCGCCCGCCCGCTCTTCACTTTACCCCAAAAACATATAGGTATGTTGATGTGGTTCAGTGACCATACCACTTTTATTTTTGAGTGTGTTTGTGTTATTACTAACTGTAAATCTGGCCCTTTCTTCCATAACCTCGTATCCTACAATAGGTATCCTTAAGTCTTCAGCTAAAAGTGATCCCTGGAAATTTTCTAAATTTCCATTTGAATTCGCTTCTTCTGGATAATTAAAGCTTTGTACTGTAAAGGAATTAGAATGACCAGATCCATCTGAATCGGGACTGTCGAGAACCCGAACTGTTCCTGCTTGTGAACCCTTCGTTTTACTAATAGCAAGTGTCACCTCGCTAACGCATCCCAAGCCGGATTCTGACCTGGACATTTTGCTACTGGATAAACCTTCAATGTTAAAATAAGAGCATTCAAAAAAATGTAATGGATTTTAAGGCTTATAATTTATATATCAGGGCATATAGGTATAATATTATATATTATGTGATGTAATATACAATGGAACTTGGGATTAAGGCGTCTGAGTTCATGTCCTTCCGAGAACTGCTGGCCTCGTGTGGCCGCGGAATGCGATCATGTGCGGAGCAAAAGAGACGGTACCACTCAAGCGTGAAAAAACAAGCAGGAGGGACGCAGTCTCCGTGCGTTAGTTGCATCAGGCTACGACATACCTGGCAGTCCAACGAACAGCGTTCGCGCGGCCCTGCCTGTTTATGTTCGGAGTGTCTGGATTTATGTCCAAGGTAATCCCCGAGACCCGCCATAATTCCAAGTTTCAGTGTAATAATTTTTAAATTGTAGTCCATTAGTCCTATACTTATACATATATTACAAATAACCAAATAATAAAAATAGAGAGATAAAAATGAAGGAAAAAACACAAAAAGTACATTCATAAATGCTTTCATCATAAAAATTGTCACATTTCTTTCCTTTATTAATGGCAAAAATCACTGTAATAAAACATGAAAAAATGGAAAGACAGAAAAACTTATGTGGAAAAATGTAGAATCTTTAGAGGCAGGAAATATTCAAAGGAAAACATTCAACTGCCCAAAACTTATTTTTCAGATAATAACTTCTAATAAAAAAAAAAACAGAAAAAAACTATGTATTCAATAATTAACATTATTTGACAATGAAAATCTGTGACATTGCACAATGGTAAATTTCTAATATTCGCAATTACAAGTTTGCGAAGTACAAAATTGGCCTACTTTAAATTATATGCTTTATACATATATACTTTGAAAAATTGTATCCAGCAACAATTTTAGATTAGAAACTTTCAAGGTTTCTAGGTTTGTATTGTTATACATTTAGAATTTAACACATTTAAATACTTAAAATTATTGTAGATTATTGCAATTCGAGTGTGAGACTGATATGCAGCGTTATTTTCAGATTACTTACATTCTATCACATGAACAATAAAATATCTTTTCCCAAATTTTCAAAAGAATATACGAAAGATTAACTTTAAAATTAATTTTCATATAAACCTTAGAATTTTCACAGAGAAATAATAAAAATAATTAAATTAAATGCGTAGCATAGTAGAATGTAGATAATTAAGAAGATGAAAAAAAGGTCACGAATTCTAACCTCAATCGGGTCGACAATTCCTCTTGAAAACTACAAATACGAGTTTCTAAATTTTCAATTGACAATCACACAATATAAAACACCTTTTATAAAAGATTGGATAAATCCTACATTTTACTAAAACATTTCACAACCGCTGTTATTTAATAATGTAACCACAAAAGACACAAAAGTGACAGCTGTTGCCGGATATAAAAATATATATACATATATATGAAAAAACCCATCGACATTATGTGTTTATGGACCGCTGGCGCTGGCCGTCAAAACTGGAGTAGGGAATGGAAAGAGATACAAAATTAAGGAAGTCATCATGTCCTTTTCGATGAACCGTGATCAAATTCTAGTCCAAGAGCACGGTTGGGCCGGTTGGGTACTACTCATCTTCCATCTTCTTTCATTAGAAAAGGATTGATCCACTAATCGCCATCCATACAGTGCTCCCAACGCGGGCACCTTGCACTACTGCGCATGCGATGCATAAGGCGTTTCATTGGCCGCCGTTCGCGCGCTTATTTGAAATGTTAAAAAATACAATTTTTTTTATTTATCATAAATAATCAAAAATAATTCTTTTAACATGTTCAAGTGGTACGTGGATGGCTTTTAATATATTCTGAGCATTGGGTTTTAGAAAATTAAAAAAAGATTACATTAAATAACAAAAAAATTTTATTTTCGGAATATTCATTTTATTTTTTAACCTATCGCTTAGAATATATTAAAAGCCATCCACGTACCACTTAAAAATGTTGAAATATAACTATTTTTATTTAATAATAATCAATTTAAGAAATGGAAATTTTATCATTTCAAATAAGCGCGCGAACATCAGCCAATGAAGCACCTTATGCATCGCATGCGCAATAGTGCAGGGTGCCCGCGTTGGGAGCACTGCATCCATAGAAAAGGACAGGTCGACTTTCAAGATTTTCTTTCCCTTTCTATCTTTTTATAGCCGGGGTGAGCGCCGAGCGGTCCTCTTTAATTCTCTGATAAAAATGCAGAGAGCTCTCATCGCTGTCATATGTTTTTGCATATATGTAATGCCAGAGCAATAGAATCAGGGATGGGTAAGTAAAATACTCGTGGGAATTTACTTGGTTTTCTACGGTAATTTACCTGGTATTTTACGTCACCAGTTTTCTACATGAGGGCGCAGTCCCATGGAGGTAGATACAGAGGGCCCAGAGGCAGTGTGGCAAACTAGTGTCATTCTTGCTGATTGACTCAGTTTTCTTATACATATACTAGGGATAAATAGTATACTGCACTATGAAGAACCTTATCTTAAAGTAGTGGCATCCCTTCTCAAAATAGCGGCATCCGGCTAGGTTGCCACACTGTCTCTGGACCCTCTGTAGAGGTAGATTAGTTAAGATACTACATTAGATGGGAATATGCAAGCTGCCATCTTGGTTCCCCGCGAAATTCATAATCCGTCTTTTTTATTTGCGTGGTTAACGTGTGTCGTACTGTAGAAAAACGGGATTCAAACCTTACTTTCTTGTGGATCTTATTTCGCTTTAACATACCAAAAAGTGCTCACAGACAATTTAATGACATATAACCATAAGCTTCAGACCCCAGATATTTAAATTATATTTTTTTATTGATAAATATGAGTACTTAATCCGCATAATTTTGAATTACATTTCAGTTCCATTTATCGCGTCTACAATTTATAATCCATATTGACAACCTTTCTCTTTGTACTAGTGGAAAACGATAAAGTTTAAATCCATCTTAGTTTCTGTTTTTGCGAAACGGAGCACTACAGCAGACCATTTTTATTATATTCTAAACTTAATTTTAACTAAAATACACGACATGCTTATGGCATTGTTTCCCGCAAACTGTGCAGGAACCAACATGGCGGTTGCATATTCCTGTCTAATATAGTACCCTAGGCCAACGGCGATACCACGCTGAAAACACCAGTTCTCGTAAGATCACTGAAGTTAAGCATTGTTGGGCGCGGTTAGCACTTGGATGGGTAACCGTTCAGGAATACCTGCGTGCTGTTGGCCCGTCGTGGGTGTGGTGGGCCCACATTGGTAGTAAATATCCACCTAGAAACACTACCCGAAACGGGTAGTGAGGCAATGAACTTTCGAGTTCGAACTGCTAATCTATGTATGTATGTAATATAGTACCCTAGATTAGTAGAATAGTGGAATAGTTTTTTTTATGTAAATTACATTACAGAGGGTCCAGAGACAGTGTGGCAACCTAGTGTCATTCTTGCTGATTGGCTCAGTTTTCTTATAGATATTTTGGTATATATAGATATACTACACTATAGAAAACCTGAACGTAAAATGGTGGCATCCTTTCGCAAAATGGCGGCATCCGGCTAGGTTGCCACACTGTCTCTGGACCCTCTGTAAATTATATATGTGACCGTCCGCTAAAAAAGGGACCTAATACGTCAAAGCTAAATTTTACAGAACGGGCGATCGTAGCAGAGCCCACAAGCCAGCATTTGAGTAGTGGGGATGCGTCTACGAAAAGCACCTCCTCCACACGGGGGTGAAGCCTCGTGATAAAAATTGGAAACAAATATTTCCAATATGGCCGCTTATGGAGCGACACGTACGCTCATGTGAGAACTGGGGGAATTAAATCGCAAGCGGACGTGCGAGCGGGATATTAAAATTTGAAATATTGTACTTAATAATGTTGTCAACAATTTGTAATACCGTTTATTGATATCATTACACACAACAATTGAAGTACACAATAACATCAATAATTGGCATTACAAATTATTGACAACATTATTGATAAATGGAATTCGATAAAAATTATTTAAAAAAACAATAAACAAAGATTCTGAGCATGGGTTTTTATTTGACACAAATCACTGTATGATTACTTTTTATTTTGTCGTGGATTTGAAGAAGTATCATGAAGGTTCTCGTAGGAAAAAAAACCCTAATAAAACAGTAACACGACCCAATTTAGAGGTTATGTTACATTCCTCACCACCGGCAGAGCAAATTCCAAAGTCGTGAGACCTGGTACAACGCACTTGATTTTACAGGTAATTCTTTTCGAGTTAATTGAAAAATTATCGTTGAGATTTCACGATTATGTTTATTGGGAAGTCTAAGAATTTGGGTAAAAAATAGAGACAATTTTCAACGTTTTCAATCATGATGTTTTCAACTGTCAGTTTTCAGTGCTACCATACTAACGATTTCAAAGTTCACTACATTTTCGCAAACTGAATATTTTTAAATTCCCCAGAATGTACCCCAGATCGAACTGGGCCGGAAGTCACATTTGTTACCGGAAGTTCCTATCCTGGCTTCACCCCCGTGCTCCTCCACTTACCACTGCATCATGATCCAACAAACCATGGTCCCGCCACTTTTATGCTCAAATACGTTCGACTTCGCGTTACCCGAGTACCCCCACCATACTCGCTGCACTGGCGCGAGCGGAACGTGAAGGCAACTGCCATTCAAATTCAAAGTTGTGAAGAAGTTTGGATTTAAAGATCAAAGATGGAAGGGTAGTCGGGTCTACCTAGGGAGCCGTCTGATTGGTTGACTTTTTTTTACTTGCGCGTGGCGAGACCATATTTTGTTGGATCATGCCACTGCACTATTAGGCACGAGTAGTGATGGGCGCTGCTCGGTATTTCACAGTCATGACCAATCCTGACCGGTCATGACGGTAAATGTTGGTAAAACGCGGTCAGACCCAAATATTTCCACCAGAAAAGGTGTTTTTTATCGATAAAAGTGGTTTAGTTGTTAGGACATACCCTATACTAAACTTGCACTAAAAGTTTTTCGGTTCTAAATGTTCCAGTTATTCTCAAAGTAATAAAAATTCCAAAAAGCTGAGCATAGCAGACGACACTTTTGACAGTTTCGCGCGAGTTTCGAGGAGAATTTGAAAATGACACTTGACAAATTTACAAATTACATTGAAAATTTGTTGCATTTACTAAGTCATATTTTTTAAATAATATTTATTAGTATGCTAAGTTATTTTGAATATCATTTCAATGAATATGTCACTCAAACATTAAGTTAAGTACTGTGTATCGTATAGGTTATATTCCCTAAATGAAAATACTGTTTTTTTGT
>CAKNYM010033841.1:0-10811 GCA_932195095.1 Andricus curvator
TTCTGAATATCAATTTGTCCACAGAAACTTTTTTTGCCCCACTGTGCTACGGCGCGCGACTGTTGAGGAGTAGGAGCAGGAGTTCCCTCCAAACCCCTGTAAAAAAACTAAAAATCTTTTTTTTACGCGTTAGGTCCCTTTCTACGCGGACGATGACATATAAAATTATAAATCCTCATTAGAGTGTCCGAAGGACACCGAAAGTAATATTTGTTGAACTGACAAATACATTATATTATACGGAACTAAGCAAAAGTTTTGGTGCATATAAATAAACCTATTGACATTTGACTAAAATGAGAATTCAGATAAGTTTCATTAAATATTATATTAAATATAAAATCTGAAAGTAAATTTTGAGGCTACTTTCTTGATACGTTTAAGACTTTAGGAAATAGACTTTCCAGACCGAAAGAATAGGTTTAAACTTGAAGTTTACGTTTACACCGTCCAACTACCTGCATATTGTCTGGGCAGGTAGTATTGAAGCAGGATGTGATTTCTTCATTGTGTTTAGAAATTTTAAGAAAAAAATTACCTTGTTTATATGAGAAAAACAATTCTGATATTCAAAATACAACAATACTGATGCCCAACAAATACCCTGATTTAGATTCAGATTTTTAAATCATATTTGATTGATATCACTGTCTTTCTACATTGTACATAATGTGAATATATTGTTATACCTCAAAAAGAATCATCTAGCATTTGTGTACAAAACTGTCACAATAAATATTTGTTTCTAAAAACGCTTTGGAAATTTTTCTCTTCAATTACCTTCAATGAAAGAAATGTAAAAATACTGTAATAAAATAATTACAACTCTATTTGCTATTTAAATTTTATATTAAAAAGTTAGTTGCTAGACGAGAGATCACCATACGACTGTCGCACTACTCCAGCTCTTCAGAAGAAACGGAGATGGAAGCGCTCCATGTTTAGGTCGGGAATTTTCCCTAGTTGGGCAGGCTTGCACTAAGCCATACCCCCCCAACCCGTGTGTTACGTAATTTATAGATGGCCCCCTTAAATGCAAAGGTTAATGATGAGTCAATATAGTAACTTATATGGTTTACTATTTTTTAAGTACTGCACTCGTTACATAATTGTTTTAAGACAGTATTGGACACAGTAAAGAGACAGTGGAATATACATGTATGAATTCATTTAGATTAAAATTGCTCAATTTAAAAAAATCATATTAATTTCCTGAATGGTTTATTTACAAATTCAGAAGTAGAACATTTGAATAGGGGAGGGACAATGAAAAATATATGGAAATATGCATTGCTTAGAGATCACTGAACATAACAGTCTTAAGTACATGTATCATTTTTTCCCAGACTTTTTTATACCGCCAGTGACAAGAGGACCCTTTTGGGCAGCTTTCTTCGCCGCATCTTGTAAAGCCTTCTGTGTTTCCTTTTGCTTCTGTTTGAAAGCTAGGTCGTCCTCGTCCATTTCTTTGTTGTCTTTCTTGGGAGCCTTCAGGGGCTTTTTCTTACCTCCTTCTCGTCCTGACATTCTAAAAATTATTTAATTCTATTAAGGTTTTCAATTTGGAACTGCCCAATTTTTAATATTTGAATTTGAAATTGAGGGTCCGGATGCAATAACTCGCTCGACGCTCGAACGGCCGCATAATTATTATCCGATCGCCTCAGACCATGCAAATTTTAAGACACCAACATAATTTTTAAAAAATATGGGCTTGTAGAGAATGAGAAAACATAACTTTTTTCCCTTTACAGTTTTTTTGTCCCATAATTATTCTCAATAGGAAAAATTACGAACTGACTAATTTCTAACTTCAAATTCAATAAGTTTTTAAAATATAAATCATCGTAACTTGGCCAAATGCCGTTGAAATCGTTTGAAACTTTGTGTATACACTCAGTATAGAATACTCATGCCCATAGAAAAAACATAAATCGAAAAATAGCCTATTGTTTAATAATATTTATTTGGAAAATGTGACCAGTTAGCAACTATGTTTTATGGCTTCGCCGACAAAAAGTATCAAGAGAACTTTAAGTTTGAAAAAACTTCCAGTGACAAGTTTGTTCCTCAGTATTAAAGAAAGATTTCTGGAAAGTTTCAGATCGATTCATTTAAAATTTGCGGAAATATCAATTTTATAAGTAAAATTTATTTTTAAGAAGTTTGTAAGCGTTATGTTTAAATAATCCCCCCCCCCCCCCACAAAATAATGGTAGAACGAAATATTATTATTGCACTTGCTAAACGAAGTACATTTATTATATTTTCATTGCGATATATTTCAAATGCTCTTCAGAAATGCGGTCTCTATGACGATAATGATACTTTTAAAAGTAACAATAGTTAATGTCTTGTTTTTTTATATTATTTTTCGACAAAAAAGTCGCATATTATACCTATAATGATTTCATTTCTGTCAGTATCAAAAAGCAAAATTTCAAGTGTTTCACGAATATGCTTAATGTCTTTCATAGAGATAAATAAAAATATAACTAGTTCTGGTTGTCTTATGCAAGAGTGCAGATTTCTAAAGATTTTTATAACTGTAACACTGAAAAACTTCTTTTTGAATATTTGATTCCTTTTTTTTGGTAAGTTTAGAATAATCATACAAAATACAATAATGTCTGAGAAAGTGTTCACGAAGTAGCAGCAAAAGAACGAGAAACGAAAATACATGGAAGTCAGAAAACAGGAAAAGTCCCTGACAATAACAACAAAGCTATGGAAAACTCTGTAAAGAAAACTGTGACAAGAAAAGGTTCTATAACAGCAAAATCGGTAAAAAAGGTTTTTTGACTTTGGTAATGGATACAGTGATTCACCTTTGACAATAATTGGCCACTTCAAAATGATCATATATTAAGGAATATTGACAATTAAAACTTATAATAAATAGCGTGGAGTGTGTTGAGAACAATATTGCACTGTTTATTAGGTTTTATTTGTGAATATTTCTTAATTGCGTATATTTAAGGCTAATGGCCAATAAATGGGGGGGGGGGGTCAACCATTGTACCCATTATCCTAATTGCTACAAATATAACATTGTACGATCAAATCCTTCAAAGTAAAATGGTGAGTACGCTTCCCGACGACGCTTTGTGTTAACCGAGTTAACGTTGACCGCGTCGCACGCTTACTTATAAAATCGATATTTTCGTCAATTTTAGATCAATCGATCTGAAATTTTCCAGAAATATTTCTTCAATACTGAGGAACAAATCAGTTTTTCATTTTTCCTATTAAGAATAATTATGGGACAAGAAAAATTGTGAGGAAAAATTTTCCCTTTTCTCATTCCCTATGAGCCCATATTTTTTTTAAATTATTTTATCGGCTTTTGAAATTTGCATGGTCTGAGACGATCGGACAATAATTATGTGGATGTTCGATCGTCGGGCGAGTTATTGCATCCGCACCACCACAATTATTATTGAATTTGTAAGAAGTTAAATTACAAAAATTTCAAATATTAATGCTTGACATTTAAAAAAATTTGTTCAAACTACAAGGGTTCAAATAATAATTGTTGAGTTTCAAACACTATAGATTTGAACTTATCTAATACATCAAGTATCAACCTACAATTATTCAATTTGAACCCTTTTGAATTGAAAATGTTGTAGCTATTAGGGCCTTAATTTCTAAATATATAAATTTTGAGAAATTTAAATTAGAAGCAAAACAACAGGGTCGTTGCATAAATTTAGGTAACATGTTTTTAAATACTGGATACAACTCTAAGCCTTGTAGTAAATTAAAAAAAATGGAATGCTATAATTCTAAAAAAAATTATTAAAAGAAAAAGTATCAAACACACTATACGAACAACTCTATGGCCTTGACGTCACATCCGGCAAACTGCGCCGACCAATAAGAATACTGGTTATATAATGGCTGTGTTAAGGGTATGTGCCAGACTGTTACGTGGCCAATTCCTTAACAGCCACGTGACTAATTCCTTGAACGAACTCACTCATAAACTAATAACTTGAATGAATTTTCTGAATATGTAAAGGAATACGAATGTCTATTTGTCATGAAAAATTCATTTGAATTATTATATTACTAGTAAATTTGTTTTAAAAAATTGGTCACGTGAAAGTCTGGTACATGCCCTTAGCTAACTCCCCGGTTAACCGCGCTAGTCGACGATCTACTCGACGCAATCAGCAATGACTTATTTCCCGAAAAAAGTTCAAAAAGTAAACTTCAGTCCTCCCAAAATATAACCCCTATGCTATTGCTCATACGACGTACCGTTTGTAGTTTTGACAGTGTTGCCTCACGCGTAGCATGCGAAGCAGTGCAAGGGCTACATTTTCGAGTCTCGAAAATTTGGGTTTTTCGACCAATCCTAATGTACGCAAGTCAAAGGTTTTAAGAAAAGTGTACAATGCTTTCAACAGAAAGATGCTTTTTTAAAGACGAAAGTTTTTATCTACTCTAAAGTGCCGAACTGTCCAAAAGTTTCGAGTACTTGAAATTGTTCTAGAATCAAACTTCGAGAACCCGAACCTCTTTGAGAACCCGAATGTATCGAAAAACCCCGAACCCGAATAAACTGCTTCCAAATTACCTTTATTAAAAAAATTAATTCCAATGCGATTCAAAGAACGTTTATATTATTGTTAATTATCTTCAGTCCGATGGATTCCAAAGGCCGTAGACGGGAGCTGCCCCAGCTCGGATTTTATTCATATTGAGGGGGTTAATTGCTATCATGATATGACTAACTTAGCACAAGTAAAAATAATTATTGTAAATTTGTAACTATTTTTTTTAATGAACTTTTATTTTGCAACACTGCCATTTTTTCTGCAGTATGCTTACATCCTAAGTAACAACATATATTTTTTAGGAAATGATCAAAAGAGATCTTCATAGTTTAAAACAGGCCTGCCGAAAGAGAAGTGCGCCTCCGATACCACATGTTCGCTTCCATCTCAACTAACCGTCGCCTCCACTTCGAAGATCAGGGTGGTGGTAGAAGCCTCATGGCCTAGAGTCGACGACAGTGAGAAGTCAATAATATTGCTAGAAACAATTTTCCAGCGTGCCTTGGGGTGACCCTTTGCCTTTTATCACAATCATATTTAACTTTATTGTAAGCCAAGGGAACCTACTCCGGATCGCGGATCACTGTTGGTTTTTCTAGACTTTATTTATATTTTATAATTTTTATTCGTTATATAATTTTAAAATTTCCATATGGCCAACGGCCATACCACGCTGAAAAACCCAGTTCTCGTCAGATCGCTGAAGTTAAGCAGCGTTGGACGCGGTTAGTACTTGGATGGGTGATCATTCAAGAATACTGACATGAGTGCTGTTGGCACATCGTGGGTGTGGTGAGCCCATACTTGTAGTTATTTATAACTACAAGAAAAACCTAGAAACACTACCCGAATCGGGTAGTGTCACGCCTACCCTGAAAGGGAAATGGTTTAATGGTATATATTTTCATAAAATTCGTTGTTTTTTTCCTTTATAAAAATAAAGTTGAAGGAGAAAACACGGTGGTGATCCGAGACCTGGATTAGGTTCACTTGACCATTATGTGTTGATAAATTTAGAATATACATACCGATTTTGAGAAATGAATGCAAATTATTATTTTCTATAGTAAATAACTGTTACCTGTAACCACGTCTCACGACTGTAAGATAGGTGGTTACAGTCTGCGACGAATTCAATACGACGATCCGGCAAAAGTCTCATGCACCCTGAGGATACGGAGTGACCCAAGGACGACCGCCTTCTGCATTTTCCCCGCAAGTGTCTCAGCATTTTGTTGACATACAGGGATGCTTTTCAGGCTATTAACCAGTGAAACCTTGGCACCTCCAAGAGCGCCGATGATTAAGACGATTAGCTTAACAGAATGTTCCGGATATAACCGTCGCAACTCCCTTATAAGATCTTTATACCTCTCTTTCTTTTCTTTCTCCTTGGTTCCGACGTTTTTGTTAGCTGGTTCCGAAAATTCGATAACGAACATGGTTCGTTTCTCGAAGTCAAGGAGACCTATGTCAGGCCTCGAGTGCGCAACACAAACAATTGTCGAGAATATGAAGTTCCAGTATATGCGGCACTTCTCATTTTCGACAATTGACTCTATTTCCCTAGGAGCGTTTAGCGGAGCGGTATTTGGGCTAATTCCGTAAGAGTGACAGAGATGGTAATAAAGCATTCTTAGTGCCGCATTGTGCCTTTGGATGTAGGTCGTTCCCACATGAGTTGGACAACTAGATAGTATGTATCCTAGATGCTCTGGGTGTGCATGACACACTCTTCAGCTATCATCGGGAATGTCTTGGCTCAAAATGTGGCGACGGTATGCTAGAGTGGAAATGACACCGTCTTGACATGCCAAAATGAAACCCACCGTGCCCGACTTTAATCCGGCTGATTTAAGGAAAGCAAACGTTATCTCATACGACATCGACTGATCTTCCACATTTCTGTGGAAGATGCCGTGCATCCTCTTGTCGAGGAGCTGCTCGTGGAAGTTTTCCTCCTGTGCTGAGTGAGTATTCAAGATGGATAAGCTTTGATGCATTTTGCTCATCCCTGATATTGAAGTCAAGGCCGAGTGTTTCAGCCCCACTTCTTCGTGTTTCCTGCCCATTTTAAGAAGAGGGTCTTGTCCATTTGCGACTATATGTGCTGTACCCAGAATAATCCTGTTGTGAAGACATTCAAGATTCAGTATTCCGCGACCATATTGACGGCGTGAGATGTAAAGTCGCGGAACAGAAGACTTAAGGTGCATGCTTTTGTTCATGTGCATAACGTTTCGGAACCCGATATCGAGGGATCTGAGCTGAGCTCATCCTTCGTCCATGGAACTACTCCAAATGAATAGAGTACTACGGGGATGGCAAGCATGTTCGTTGCAGATACTTTGTTCCTCGCCGACAGTTCGGAAGACCATATCCGTCGGATTAGACGTTTGCATCTGCATCGGAGAGTATCCATTATAGATATCACGTCCTGAATGCGGCTCTGCGGCACGCCCAGGTATGTATAGGTCTCTCCAGCGCCAAGGTGTCGTACAGCGCTTTTGTCGATGAGCTCAGGATCTTGGGGGATGCCATTAAGTTTTCCTTTCTCCAAATTAACCTTGGCGCATTTCTCTAACCCGAACTCCATTCCAATCTCTTAAGTGTACTTTTTGACAATATTTAGAGCTAGATGTAGTTCATCTTTATTTTTAGCATAGATCTTGAGATCATACATCTAAAATACATGAGTGACCTTATGCTTTCGATCTCCAGGTTTGCCGCAGATGTACCGTTCGGAATGGCGAAGTGCGAGAGATAGTGGCAATAATGTGAGGAAAAAGAGGAGAGGGCTCATGGTGTCGCCCTGAAACACACCTCTCTGAAAGGTGACACTGTTAGTGTTAGTTCTCCCGACATCCTGCTACGCCTTTCTTTGAGCCGCGTTGTTCATACATCTCTCGCCACACAGGTCCAATCGTCCGAACAATCCTATCATTTAGAATAGCTGTGAAGATCGTATACAGTGTGTTCAGAGAAGTTATTGACCTGTAATTCTTTGGGTAGGCTAAGATGCCCGTCTTCGGCAGGAGCACTGTTAGCCCTTCCACCAACCACTCCGGAATAGGATCTTCCGACTTTAGATATGAGGCGAAAATTCGGGCCAGATGCTGGTGAGTTGAAGGAAACTTCTTCCACCAGAACCTCTTAATACGTTTTTCACCTCCTCGGTAGTGATAGGTGGGCATTCCTCCTCAGGTGTTATGAGGGCATTGCACAGCTCCTTGAAGCTATTTATGTTCTTTGAGCCTTCTTCAAGTGGATGTTGGACTTCGTAGACTTCTCTCCAAAATGCTTCAACCTCCTCTGGTTTGGGCGGATGTTCGACAGTAACTGGAGGGTCTTGGAAGAGTCGAGATGGTTCAGACAAAAACGGTTGATTTTCTCTGACCCACCTCTCTCTCTCCGCTGTAGACTTCTCCTAGCGTTGGATAGTGCACTTATTCTGTCAACAATATGCTGCCTGATGGTCAGTAGCTTTGACTTGTTGATTGTGTAATGACGGATCAGCAGTTCGCGCGCGAACTGTCGAAACTTGGCACTGAAAGTCCTGCCAGATGTTATGTAGTCAATCACACACTGAATGCGGGACGCGTACTGTCTTGCCCAGCCTATCTTTGTGCTGAGATGATGTATTCGTCTTTTGGTCTTATGATCAACCGTTGATTTTGTTTTATGGTTTGCATCTGCCAAAGTTCTCGCTGCATTGTACACACCACAATTGATAGTCTAGATGTCGGATTCTTCGGAAAAATCTCCACGAAGCTCAGCATCCAGTTCAGTGAAATCTTTGGGCTTGGGAGACACCTGAATGTTGATGTTTCTCCGGGTCCTGAAGCATCTTTCTTCCTCTATTGCACGCCTGTTCGCGGTTGGTCTCAGTGTCGCCTCTCTTTCTCCGGAGTTCCTCGGCACGGTTTCGCAGACGTTTATGCGAAAAATGCTAGAGTTCTGGGTGTTTCTCGCACCATAGTGTATGCACGGTTGTTACGCCTTCGTTTAGGGGTTATTCCTTCGGGACCATCCCTGGACAATTCTCCGCGACTGCTTATTAATTATTGTAACCATATTCAGCAGAAAACTTTGGTACAGGGACCCTCTATCGCAACCCGAGGACACGTTCGGTGATTTTGTCATAGGCCCTTCGGTTCGATTCCCAAGAAACCAAATATATATATACATATATATATATATATATATATATATATATATATATGTATGTACAGTGGTTGATTCCACGACCTCTTGTTTTTTTAATTTCAAACGATTAGCAATATAATATACAGTTTATATATACGAGAATTTTTATTATATACTCATTTTTTTGCCTAAAAAATGTAATTGTAGGTCGTGCGGTTGCTTTCACGACATTGGCAATATACACCCACGGCCACGCCTACTTCTGGCCGCGCCCTGTCGTGGAAAGTACCCTTGCACATTTTTAATGTCGAAAAGTTGACAAAAGTTATGTGAGAAGTAGCATGCAAGCCTATAATATGACGGCTGTAATTATCCGGTTGTTTCGCAAGCAATTTTGAGTTATTTGATATCTTTGGATAAAAGACCGTCGAAAGAACCAATGCAGATATGAATTGGTCGTGGAACAATTCACTCCATATATTCAGTTGTGGCAGAACCAATCACTGCGCGTACGGCAATTCATATTACATAAATACCACAGACCTTATTAATGTTTATCTATGTAGAATATTAATTACTATTCATTATTTAATATTATAGAAAGCACTAAGCTACAATTTTTTTGTTTCGGAAAAATATTTGGCTTTCAAATAATCGAAACTTTAGTGTTTGTAAGAGAATGATCACTCAAGCTTAACGAATTTAGGCATCTGCTTGTCTTCGGATAAATAGAAGAATTGTCATGTGAAAATTCTACAAAGATTTTGCTGGGCAAAAGCTGATGAAATGAGTGACCATATAGTGTGTAGCATGAGTAGAAATTTCTACTTAGTAAAATTTCATTGATTTTCAAAAAAATTTCGACTGGAAAACACTCAAAATATCAATAACCAGCACATATAATGCCGCCTGTTATGCTCTGATTGCTTCGTAAGATGTTTAAAGAAATTGTTTATCTTTAAATAAAAGGTTGCCGAAGGAACCAGTGCGCATATAAATTGGTCGTGGAACGATCCACTCCACATATTCAGGTGGAATGAAACCAACCACTGCACGCAGGGGAAATTATATTAAATAAATATTACAGAACATTTCAAAATATTGCACGCGAATTATCTAAACCCTAAGGAAATTCGGCTTCAGCTAGATGCTGTACAACTATACGAATTCTTTTGTCATATTTTATAACGGTTCAGCTGATCGAAGAACAAATTACTCAGGAGGCCTATATACCATTAAGACGGTCAGCCGGATCACGAAAAGTTTTCCGGATATTTAACCCCTAAATTTGATTCAGTGGGATCTCGTGGACGAAAGAGGTAGAAATTGTTAACTTTGTAACTATAGTGAAAATTTGCAGATTGCCGACTTTCAATCATTTAAATTTAGAGAGACAAAACGATACAAAAAATCAAATACAGGGTAATTTTGTTGCTTTATTTAGCAAAACATTCCCAGAATATTCAGATCAAAATTCTTGTAGTTACCCGACGATAACCAGAGGGAAAAAGTCCTAAGACTTGAGATAATTCTTTTACATACATTGAAGATTCGATTGTATTATAGAAATCCAAGTTTTAGTGATTAGTGTCAGTGAAAATTTAACAAAAAATAAGTGACATTTCACTAAAGATCGGTGGAAATATTCTCCGAAGTTATAAAGTGACCCACTCTGTTTCTAATTCTCTTTCATTATCTCGATAATCTAATTCAATCTAATCTCATCTCTATGTTTCTAATTCTTGAAAGTGAGCCTCTTAGTAATATTTTCCTTTAGTAAGATTTTGTTGCTTTTATTCTGCTAAACGCTAAGAATTTCTGTAATACTTATAAAGTATAAATTTCCCTATGTGCAGTGGTCGTTCCCACAACAATTGAGTATGTGGAACGGAACATTCCCCAACCAATTCATATGTGCACGGGTTCCTACCACTACATTCTCTGGAGTAATATTAGATTATGTCCAATATCTCACTCAACAGCTTGAACATTACCTACGGCTTTATGTGCGCTTTTAATTTATCTTTAGTATTTTTAGCTCTCCAAACTCCAACCAATGAGGTTTTTCTAATGACATATTGAAAATCAACCAAATATTAC
>CAKNYM010033848.1:0-25207 GCA_932195095.1 Andricus curvator
GGGGTTATGCCCATAACAAATTTTGATCAGAATCACATCAAGAATTACTCCCCAAAGTTATAGCGAATTTGATTGAAAGGCCTTTTACTCATATTTCGTGCGGGGTCCTCTATTAAAAAATATTTTTCAATTCTATAAAAAATAAATTATTATTGATTCTCAACAACCTTTAATTTGTTTAAACAATCATTTTTCCACAAAACTTGTAAATTTTTCTTCATTGTTTCAACAATTAAGTCTTAATTCTTAACAGGAACATATAATATTTGAATAAGTTTTGAAACGTATTCGAAAAATATTTCTCCTAAGAGTCATCATCGACACTTTCGAGTATACCTGTGAACTTATCATTAGCAGAAATCTTTGCACCTGCGTATAATTTTATACCTCTCCTCCCCGTTTACGAACGGAACTTTCCATTTTAAATAGGAATTTTTCCTCTTCCCTCCTTTAGTACCGTCAGTTATTTGTCAGCAAGTGAAGTGTTAACCTCATACAACTATTCAACATGGCAGAATTGCGAAAAAAAGTGTTTTTAGTTGATTATGAAGATCAGCAAATTATCAGCAAATTAATCAATATTGTTAAATGTTCCACTAGACCAACAATAATGATTTTCATAAAGGAAAAAAATTTGAAAAACAAATTATTAACACAAATTCCAATTGTTTAAATAATTAAAAATTAATAAATCATTGTTAATAAATATTCCAATAGACGAATAGTAATAATTGTTAGGAAAAAAACGAATTTTCGAAAAAAAATTATTTAAACAAATTCCATTTGTTTAAAGATTTAAAAATTAATAAATTATTGTTAATAAATATTCCAGTAGACCAATAGTAATAATTTTTAGGAAAAAAAAGAATGATCAGAAAAAAATTATTTAAACAAATTTCATTTGTTTAAATAATTGAAAATTAATTGAGCAATGTTAATAAATATTCCACTAGACCCATATAAATAATTTTAGATAAAAAAAAGACGAGAATACTGATGGCATCATTTAAGGAAAATTAGGAACGAAAAACGAAACAAAATTACATACATTATATATTACAATTTTTGCTTTATTCGTCACATGTTAAGTTCAGTAATACAATGGCTTCCGTCCCACCAATGATCTTTCTATCCTCGTTCATAGGCCTGGATATTTCACCACCTGCGTTTCCGTTATCGAAAAATAAATTTGCAAGATACACTAAATCTTCAACCTGCCTGATCCTCCAATCACCTGAAACTTTTTCTTTCTCAGTACACATGCTCATTCACTCCCTCAGCTACACGAACAAATATTCGTAACCGTTTTAAAACATTTTATCCTTAATATCATCCACATCTTTCCATTCTTAAAATTCTTAATAACAAATTTAATACTACACCTTAATTCCCATTTCGTTACTTTCCACAGAATTTTCTAAAATAACCTCCTCTATGTTACAGCTGTAATATTCCATAACTTAACATCCCTACAATTTCTTGAAATACTCATCCATATAGTCTTTCGCTTTGTTCGAATCCCATACCATTTCAGCACCAGTATTCTTAATATACTACTTTCTTTCCTAGTCTTGTAGATACATTAGCCAAGTATACCCGCCTAAACCTTTGTTGTCTACAATCTTATCGAAATCTATAAATCCTGCCAAGGGGATGCACCTCACGTAAGGAATCGTTCATATACAACGCTACACGCTTTTCTTTTGTTTATAACGTTGTACCCTTTTTAACTTCAGGAAAATTTTATTCTCATCTTTATTCAAACAAAAGAAAAACAGGCAAAGTAGTTTATGAACGATCCCTAACAGCTTTTCAAGATAAAGGAGCCCATATTTTCGACATTTTACTCTCACCGCTATTGTTCAATTATACATAACTCCTGCTACAGTTGTCCAATTTGACTTTTTAATGTGGGTTTTGGAAACTCCTTTTTATGAGGTTTACAATAAAGATAATAATTTTACGATAAAAAAATTATTTCACTTCGATTTCTACCTTTAAATCCATGTTTCAAATTTTCTTAAAATGTGGTACTTTTGATATTTTTTAAGTAAGCTAGAAAGCAAGCTTGATTTTTTCACTTGCAAATCATCCTAAAAACAAAATATGATGGAAAGTATTGGTTAAGTTATAGAACGTCATAAGAGCGCGAGTGTCGCCCGCTAAGTAGCTGCAACGCTACCGTTTCAAATATATTCGACATAGATGCGGCGGCTCGATCGAATAACCTCAGTTGAGCGGTCTGTATCTGTGTGCAGGCTCGAGAAATATGAATGAGAACAACGGCTGACTACGGCCGACTACAGTGAAAAATGAACGATAGCAATGAATAATAATCATATTATGCGTTATTTTCATGTTTTATTACGACTTATAAAACAAAATTAAAAAATGCCTTGAAAAACTACCAGGAAAAACTGTCTGATCACGCTCATCGACAGGCGATCAACCGAGCCTAACGCATTAGAGCTTCAAGGTATCACACATACACGACGTGTGAGAGGCTTGGTTCAAGAGTCGAGTCAAATTTAGTTTTAAAACGGGTGGGAAGCACATTGGAGCTCCACTGGTGCTCAAGCTATAAAGCCTGTGGTGCCACACCCTTAAGTATTCGCTCTCAGTAATTGACTCCAGACCTCTTGGTGAAGCCTAGTATGTCAATCACTGATCGTGTTGTAATTTCCTCACGTTACATTAAATGGGCCCCAAGGGTTTGCTGCCTGAGCCTAGCTAATGCCGGACACTGGCATAATACATACAGGGATGTCTCATCATCCCTGCCGCATTTCCTGCACTCTGTCGTGGGGTTATACCCCGTCTTGTGCATATGATAGTTCAAATGGTTGTGTCCAGTTAACATCTGTGCCGCTGTCCTTATGTCTTTCTTGGGTAAACCCAGGATTTCCCTGGCTCCGTTCACTCTGTGCCTATAGCCCCGGATGGATTTCGCCAGTCGGCAACCCCGGATTTGTTCCCAGTATTCCTGGTGCTTTGTTCGGATCCAGCTTTTGATGGTCATCCCGATGCAGCAAGACGCCAGTTCCAGTACCGGTTCCAGTCCTATGTATTTCCTTGCTGCACCGCGTTTTGCCAGCTAATCCGCCTTTTCGTTGCTCTTGATCCCTGTGTGACCAGGGACCCATATATGAGCTACTTTGATTTTTTCTGCCGGTTGGTTTAATGTCATTTTGCATTCCCAAACCAGTTCTGATGTTATGTCTGGTTTCTCTACTGCAGTTAATGTCCCTTTGCTGTCCCAGCAGATCGTAATCTGCCTGCCATGAGCGTTTTCTTCTATTAATGTTTCAGCGCAGCGAAGGACGGCTACGACCTCCACCTGAAAGACAGTAGCATGTTTTCCAAGTGGGATCTCTGTCCCCCTCCTGCTAGTGCTGTTATAGATTCCTGCTCCTGACCCTCCCTCTCACCTGGAGCCATCTGTATACCAGATTTCCCCTTGGAGGAGCGAGTTACCATTTGCTTTCCACATATCCCTGCTTGGAATACAGACGCGGAAAGCTTTGGTGAAGTTGAAGCGTTTTGTTATTTTATCTTGCCTCATGTCTAGAATCGGCAGTGTGCTGATGTCCCTTAGGAGCCTAGTGTGCCTAGTTCCCCAAGTCCATCTATTTACTCTTCCTAGGCGGCCCGTTGCGTGTGCCGCCTTGCAGTTATCGCAATATGTAGGGGTTCTTCACAGATCATAAACGCTGTCACCGCTGTGGGCTAAGTCCTGATTGCTCCCGTCAAACCCCTAATGTTGCACAATTCTCTTGTCTTTTTACGGCGTTTCTCCAGGTGGGTATTCCACCATTCTGCTCCTTTCCTAGACTTAATTGTGCTTGTAGGGCAATTGTTCTCATATGATGTAGTCAGAGTCCTTCGCAAAAAATCCGCGGCATGCTCTAACTCATCTAATGTACCATAGCTTATGGAAAAGTCCACAAGCCTGCCTTTGAGTTCCTCTTTCTAAGAGTCCCAAAGTGCATTTCTGGGGTTTCTGATCTTTGAAACCACCGGTTTTCCTAGGGTTAATCAGAACAAGATATATTTGTGGTCCGAGAAAGACTCCTCATCGGAGACTCTCCAGCCTACTACCTTGCTCCTCAGCTCATCTGAGCATAGATTCAAATCGAGAACCTCACTTCTCTTTTTAACCTGGAATGTGGGAGTATCACCCCGATTCAAAATCTCCAGCTGAGTGCTGAGGAAACCTCTTCTCCTGGCAGTGCCGAATTAGAGTCTCCGCCGAGGCGATAAACACCTCTAGCCTTTCTCCGCTTCTGCCCCTCAGTTTCACCTTAATAACGGTGAGATCCCTGGAGCAGAGCTTAGGTACCAAGATCGCATCCATACTAGTCCAACTAATCCTTTTCCTGTATAATCGGGGTTCATGAATTGAAAGGCTAAATCGGGGCACCTCCGGACGCTTCTGGTCTCCCTACGGATCCCAGTTGGGTCTCCCGGAAGGCAACCCTACTCGCCCCTAGATAGGGTCAGTAATCCAGAGCCACAGGGGCTCCAGAAGTTCGCACCGCTCGTGTTTGACTGCCCCCTGAGGTGCCTTCCACCATTAACGGTGGCTTAGAAGAAGGTCCCGGAACGGGCCACTCATTGTTTTTGTTTTGTTTTATTTTCCGTGTTTCACTCATTTAGTCCCATGAGAAGCTAGGAAAATTAGAAATACCCCGTGTAGAGCCCCGCTTGCAGGGGGCGGGTCTACATACTATGGGATTCGACCTGGTGTCCCAAAATCTCCGTTAAGGCACCTCCTTTGTGACCCCGACCTGTCCGCCTCTACTGATGGGGGGGGGGGGCCTGGATGTTCAAGGATATTTCAGGAGGCTTTGCTATTGCCGCCTGGAAGGATCGCTCCTTAGTTTAGGTCCCACAGACTGGAGTTCGTTAGTTCCTCTCTGATTCACCTATTGCAGATCTATAGTCGGATGAGCCCCTTAAGCACTCCCACCAGCTACGAGGTCCTGTCATACCTAGGGAGAGATTTAGAATCAATAAAAATCTGAAAATCGATTTTTCAGTCCTAAGGCTGGTTTCTTTGTTCCACGTCACATATAACATAATAATAAATTTATTCTGACACACAATGGTACTATAAAAGAGAATTTTTTATTGCATTTCACGTACTCTGTGTTCTTTGCAGTAAAAACCTTATTCTCACATGATGCTTGGAGAATAGCGCATTCGGCGTGTCTTTACAGATTGACCCCAATTACACCACATGAACAAGGAGAATCACACTAAAAAGTACCCGAAAACACTCATGAAAAACACTCATAAAGAAATTAAAATTGGTCAACTGTAATAGGATTTATGTATAATTGAAAATTAGCTGTCAGGGTGAAAAGTCAAAAATACAGGCCCATGTACCTTGTCAACCCGTTAAGTAAGGCGTATTCCGTTTGCAGGATTTAAAGAGAGCTCCACTAGCACTACAATCTAGTTATTTACGTCAAGCTTTTTTTTTTGCTTTTTCTTTATAACTAGCGTACGGACTTCATCAATCACCCAGGTATCACCAACCATTCTTCCTACAACAGCAGTTCCACACACTTCAGATGCACTCTGGCAAATCTTATAATTGTCTAATTTACTATCCCAATCCTTTCTATGTTGATAAAAAATAATTTCTCAGCTTATTACGATATTTCATTTGCTATTGCTAATTACACATTTTTTTACAAATAATGCTGTGTCTCTTAAAATTATCGAGATTTTAACAAAATTGTGTTTGAAAATGTCAAACGGGCCGCAATATTCTTACAATGGGAAGGTGGCGCCAGGAAAGCAACCTCCTCATTGTTTAAAGATAAGTCCCGGTTTCAGAGAAAGGCAAATTTTGTATAATATTATTGGATCGAATTTGTATCATCTGCATTAGCTTCATTATATTATTATGAGAAAATAAAAAAGATATTAAAAAATCGGTTAACTTCTACAATCCCCGTTGATCCTTGAAGATTTCTCTTCTTTTAAATAAATTTTTCATTGCTTGCATAAATTATTCGGTATTAGGAGAAAAGACTCAGACCAATCTTTTTCTCTATGGGTCCTTTAACTGAATGAGAAAAAAGTTGCAAAAATTTTAATAGTTGCAGACTAAAATCAAAATCAAAGAAATTTGGTTGTAAAATTTATTTGCGCTTTATTTAAATAAACTATGGGTAAGATGCAAAAATGTGAAAAATGAGGTTTTCCTCGTCCCCTAGCCGAAAATACGTCTTCCCGGCCGCATTTCTGTCCGGGAACAGTGGCTTTTGCGGCCTGCTAGAGTTAACTCGCTCTCTTATTGGCTGCGAGATTTTTGGGGCTCGCTGACGTAGTAACCTGACGTAGCAATGCTCAGTATTTTGTTATTGTGTACTTAGCCTCTGAAAAATATTTATCTTGGTAGGCGAATGGAAAAAAAAGAGAGTGCCGGTGTGTTCAACCTCAAAACTGATCGTTTAACGTTATTGCGATTTTTGTGCATAAAAAGACGGTACAAACCCACAAAAATGGTCGACTCCTCGTCTGAACGTTCTGCAGACGAGGAAGAAGTATTACGAAATTTCGACGAAGAAGCAAAAATTATTGTGTAAAATGAAACGCTACCAAAGAAGTCTTCCGAGCGGTACCTGCTAGTCTACAACACATACAAAAAGTGGCGAGAGAAGAATAAAAATTCACTATCTAACTCAGAAGAAACCAATTTAACTGTTTATTTTGAAACACTTTTCTTAACTTAAAAAGTATAATAAAAGCAAATGCTAAAGGTTACAAACCAAAGAAAGCTTTTGGTCTAAAATGGGAACAAATAGTGAAATTTATGAACGAAGCACCTGATAATATATATTTAGCTATGAAGATAATATTTATTTACATATTTATTTACATATACATATTTATTTTAATACATTTTTTTAAATACTATACTTGTTATGCTCTGTTTAATTGGACTTGTTTTAATGTTTAAGGTCATTCTTATATTTCGTATTTGTGGTTGTCTGCGCTGTGATGAAATAACAAACATGAAAGTTGAAGATGTGGACGATTTAGGCAACAAATTTTTAGTATCAATCAATTATAACAAAAATGACTACACTGGACAATTTATTAATGGAAATCTTTTCTATGACAAATTCAAGAAATATATTTCGTTGAGACCACTTGATTCGTTCAGCGACAGATTTGTCATCAAGTATAAAGAGGGTTTCGTCAACCTGTCGGAAGACATAAAATAGGCGAAGTACCAGAAAACATTGCTTCCTATCTACAATTAGCAAATGCAAACAGATATACCGGTCACTGCTTTAAAAGAACGTCAGCGACACTTCTATCTGATTCCGGTGCAAACATGCAAATGGTTAAACAGCTAGGGAGATGGCGTTCAGACATGATAGCACAGGGTTACATAGAGAATTATATGCATAACAGACAGCTGATTTATGATCGCGTTATTCAAAAAACTACAACAACAAATACTCATTCAAAACCATCGACTAGTGCACAGATGTCCATCGCAAATGAGAATAATGAATCTAGTTACGATTTGAATTGGTCAGACTTTTCTGAAGACTTCAGCACAAACAATTTTGACTCAATTCCGAGCAAACAAAAAAAAACTTATTTTATTACTAAAATACGTGTATATGACACTTTTGTTCATAAAAACTTTTTTTTCAGGTGGAGTCGTAGAAAGTGGTTTTGTCACAGCAAATAATAATAATGAAATACCTGTAACAGTTGTAAATCAAAATAAACCAGTTACTTGAAGAAGTAAGTTGTTTTTAGATAACACATCAATACAATTAAATTTTAAAAATCAATCAGCTGTTCAGCCACCTACGTGTAAAAAAAGAAAAAATAATGAAGATTAGGATGATAAAAATCACGACAACTTAAGTTCAAGACTAAAAAAATGAATTTAAATTTGATAATTGTACTTTCAATAATTGTACCTTCAACAGTTGTGTCTTCAATGTTACTGCATGTACATGTGATAAAGAAAATACTTCGTAGGATAAGGAAACAGAAGAAAATGTTTGTAATGATATATGTTAATATTATTACATTAATAAAGTTTAACTTGTACGTGTAAATTTTGAACAATTTTTTACTTTTAACTATATTTTTAACTAAATTTTATTAATTACTTTTTGATGTTATGGTTATCTTCCAGATAAATGTATTAAATAAGTTGCTGTTAAGTGTTTCTTGTCTATTGGGTTCGGATCACAGCGGAGCTAGAGACAATTTTTTTCACAACTTAAAAATCAATATTAAAAAATATTGATTTTTGACCAGTAGACAAAAAACACTTAACATCAATTTATTTAGTACATTTATCTGGTCGACAATCATAACATCAAAAAATATATAACTTCTTGTTCGAAAAAATTAATCTAAAAATTAATCTCGTCTCTCCGTAACTTAGTGGTCAAGAGCATCAGACCGGAAATCTGAAAGACCTGGGTACGGATCCAAGCGGAGCTAGAGACAATTTCTTCACAACTTAAAAATTAAAAATCAATATTAAAAAATATTGATTTTTGTCCAGTAGATAAATAGCACTTAACATCAATTTATTGTATATTTTATTACACTTTTCATTACTTTTTGCACTAAAGTTTCGTGTTGAATATGTTTCATTACTTTTATGTGTGTTTTTGATACCCGCCCCGACCAACAAAACCTCGGCTCCGCCTCGGCTTTGCAAAAGTCGGGCGGGCGACCGAATCATAGATATAGATGTAGCCGAGCACGAGCTAGCAGCCGACAACGCATGTTATTAATTAACATTAATTATTAAACGTACTTTCGGCTGCGGATAAAGAAAAATATATACGACACACGGCCAGAAATATTGGATGCACTGGTGTACTATGCTATTATTCTTATTACCATAATCTAATTAAATCCAAAAACAAACCTGAAATTTTCCATAAACAATGCATCAAAATCTGTTTTTATAATATGCTTTTTTTAAAAAGCTCATCAGGGATACAAAAAATTGCATAGGACAAAAATTGTTGATTTGAATAACGCCTGTGTTACGCACCCTCCTGCCTGGTGTAATTAGCTTGTCTTTTTTCAAGTCTAGAAACTACGCTTCTAGAAA
Source organism: Andricus curvator (assembly GCA_932195095.1). NCBI lineage: Eukaryota > Metazoa > Arthropoda > Insecta > Hymenoptera > Cynipidae > Andricus > Andricus curvator. Next base: position 9,119 of record CAKNYM010033848.1, read on the forward strand.
TTCTGTTTCTATTAGTAAAGTTTCTGAGGCTAGTAAGTGTAAAGCCAAGCCCCACTTGCGGCAGCGGATGTTGAAGGTAACAAGGGCCAGCAAGAATTCGCTAACGCTGCAGAGTTCATGCTCTTAATCATTGAGATACTTTGGGACAAAAAAATATTCTGGCTGAAAATTCTAAAATAAAAATAAAGTAGGACGAAGAAACCGCATCGCCTCTCTCCCTCTTTCAGTCTTCTTTAAAATTCTCCATTAAAGTGAGTAAGAACAACCAAGCCAAATAATGTAAAGCATAGAGAAAGAATGAGTGAGATAAAGCGTACATGCAGGTGCGCACATGGGAAGGGTGGCCGAGTGCAGTTTCCCCAAATCACCATCTCACACATAGTATCGAGCATGCGGGAGACCGGCATTTACACACAGACGAAAGAGCGTATAGATGCACCTCGCGATTCACCGCGTCCGTGCATTTCTCAGTCCGTTTACCCTTCAGAGCGAGAGAAAACAAAATAGCATAATTCGAAGGAGATAGTTCCGCATGAGACGAAAGTGTCTCACGTAATAAATACTTACATTAAAACATTAGCATCTGCGAATTCTTAAAAGTTTTAAAACCTTAGCGGAATTCTCTCAATTCTCTCTCAATTACATTTTTGCAACCATTCCAAAGTCCAATAGTCCCTGGGCAACACGTCCATTCCTAAAGCCCATCGGAATACCTCACTTAGCTAAATACCCTACCTGTATGCACCGAAAGTGCACCGACAAAGAGCATCCAGCAAAAATCATCGTGGCAGTCGTACAAAATACTTGAATCGAGCAATAAGACTCTCAAAAGAAGGATCCTCCGGGAAATTCTTAAGCGTGCCCATCGAGTTGGATACGCCGGTACCTCGCGTTAAACATTACGGTTTGCTTCTCGATATTTTGATCTAGTAAGTCCACAAAGGCATTATCAGTAGTCGGGACGAAGTGTAAAATAAATTGTTTCCCGACTAGGGCGCGCTGACACCCTACCGTAGAGACATAAAACTGAAATCTTCAGACGACGAAGGAATCAAAATTTTTCGGATCACTGAGGACAAATTCTCCTAACGGAATAAATAACGGCCCAATAACAAAGGAAATGACCGGGGTTATCCCAAAACCTCTCTCCATCCTTTGCTATTGGTAGATAAAAGTGAAAGCTCATGAAGCTCTTTTTTCCAAAATTCTAAATTAGTCATACGGGTAGGTGCAAGAAGAAACGAAGCGAATTTAAAAGTACCCCTAGTTTATTACAAGGGGGGTGCGCGTAACTAAGGGACACGGATTTTAATAATCTTTTGTGAGCGAACAGAGCTTAACTTGAGATGAAAAAAGCTGAAATCCTTTACTTAGATGGTAATGGTGAAGGTTCTAGGCTCCAGAGTCTGCCGTCATGCGTTCGCGTCCTCGTGGTTTTTCAAACAAAAATTTGTTTCTAATTCTTTTTTTTCAATAGTTTAACCATAAATATGAATACATATTATTAAAACAATAATAAATATTTTTTACTTAAGTCCCGATTACTGATAATGCCTTTGTGGACTTAAAGTAAATATATTTTAAAAATAGAAACATTATTATTTTTTACACAAAAATTTCTTTATCAATAAGTTGATGTTTGCAGCACGTAATGAATTATTTTTAGGGATTAAACATTATTACTGGCCAACAGCCATACCACGCTGAAAAAACCAGTTCTCGTCAGATCACTGAAGTTAAGCAGCGTTGGGCGCGGTTAGTGCTTGGATGGGTGACCATTCGAGAAAACTGAGTGCTGTTGGCACATCGTGGGTGTGGTGAGCCCACACTTGTAGTTATTTACTACAAGAAACTAACCTAGAAACACTACTCGAATCGGGTGGTGTCACGCCTACCCTGAAAGGGAAATGGCTTAATGGTATACTTACTTACTTACTTTGCAATTTTTCTACACTTTTATAAGGAAAACAATAATTTAAAAAAAATCATATGCCCTGACGAATGCTCCGAGGGAGATAGTCAATTTTCCAAAACAAGAAGTGCCAAAGTTTCTGGATTTGCGATTTTTGGACAGCAGTCTCCATTGAAGACTCGAGGCCTGACCTCGTTCTCCAAGACTTCGAGAAAGGAACTATATTCTGATCGAATTCTCGGCTCTGGCCAGCTACACTATCACTGCCGAGGAGAGGGAAAAGAAGGACAGGTATTAAGGCCTTAAAAGGGAGCTGCAACGACTGTACCCAAAATATTCGGTTAAAGTAATTGTCCTTTTGATCAGTGCTCTCGGAGATGCGTAAATATCATTAGTTCGTAACCTTAAAGCCATACCCACGTGCCAAAAATATGCCAAGGCACTTGCGAGATGGATGCAGAAAGCTGTAATCCTTGGGTCGCTTTGTGTCCTCAAGACACACGCGGGTTTCGCCGGCCTGTCGTTGTGATTTCTTCATGCCCTGTGACAACCCATCTCACTGTTGTGAGACGTGGCCATAAGTGTGATTTACCGCGGTTCTACTGGGCGCCGGTGTAATTTTTAGATAGCAGTTGCTCCCAGTGGAACCCTGCGGTGGTTTTTTAACCGTTTTTTAAGTTATATGTATAATTAAAAGTTTGTCATAAGTACAACCACGGGATTTCGCCGGGAACAGGTTCTAATCTGTAAAACTGCACCCGTTCCCAGCGAAATCGCGGTAAAATTTCAGCTGGAAGCACGTCTCACGACCGCGAGACAGGTGGTTACAGTCTCCGACAGATTCAATACGATGAGCCGGCAAAAGTCTTGTGCACCCTGAGGACACGAAGCGACCCAAGGACAACCGCTTTCTGCATCTTCCCCGCAAGCGTCTTAGCATTTTGTTCACACGCAGGCCTGCTTTTCAGGCTATTAACCAGTGAAAGCTTGAAACCTCCAAAAGCACCGATGATCAGGATGACTAGCTTAACAGAATATTCCGGGTATAACCGTCGCAATTCCCTCATTAGCTCATTTTCTCACTTCTTCGTGTTTTTTTTTTACCATTTTAAGTAGAGGGTCTCGTTCATTTGCGACTTTATATTTGTTCGTCTTTCTTCCGTGGAACCACTCCAAATGAATAGAGTACTACCGGGACGGCGGGCATGTTCGTTGCAGATACTTTGTTCCTCGCTGACAGTTCGGAAAACCAAATCTGTCAGATAAGATGATTATATTTATATCGGAGAGCATTCTTAATCGATGTTGCGGCCTAAATGCGGCTTTGTGGCACGCCCAAATATGTATAGGTCTCTTCAGCGCCAAGGTGTGGTATAGCGCTTCTGTCGACGAGATCAGGGTCTTCAGAGATGCTATTAAGTTTTCCTAGCTTCAAATTAACCTGGGCGCATTTTTTACACCCAAACTCCATTCCAATCTCTTGAGTGTACTCTTTGACAATCTCTAGAGCTAGATTTAGTTGCTCTTTATTTTTAGCATAGATCTTGAGATCATCCATGTAAAATACATGAGTGACCTTATGCTTTCGATTTCCAGTTTTACCGCAGAACTACCTCTGGGAATGGCGAAGTGCGAGAGATAGTGCAATCATTTTTTTATAAGCACGTCTTTCGTAAACAGAAATGTCAGTCTAATCCGAAGCTACATTATTATTTTAAATATGCATTATGTTGGAAACGTATGTAATTATTTTTATATTAACAAGTTTGTACTGATAAGTTCAATTTAAATAACGTATTTGTTTGCGAGTCAGATGTTTGTAATATGGTTGAAGACAAAAGTCAGTTCGTGTTAGAGACAAACCTGCCGTTATATTTAAAAAGGATCTTAAACTCGAATTTTAGCGAAAGGTCACGTAAATTAAGGCAAATTTGTCGTAGTTTTGCATTTTCAACGTAGAAAATAAAGCTTATATTTTTTCAAGCAAATTGAAGGCTGTTTTATACACCTATTGCTGAAAAAGAAAATTGTAAGAAAAATAAATTTAAGCTCCTAGTGAAGCAGAAAAAACACGTATTTATGTAGCCCAAGTAAATAATACGCCACAAAACCCTGGAATGTTTAGATTTCCTTCAATTACAATGACAAGTTTCTCAGCTACACAATATCAATGGCCACTAGAACACCCACAATCATCAATATCACGACCACCAGTATTTATTGCTGAAAGACCAGATCCGTTTTTCCATGAAGCAAAGGTTCAAGTTCCTCTGGGGCAAGTACCACCAAAAGCTTGATTAAAGCAACTTGAATCAACTGGACGGAAGCAGTCACATTTGAAACTGCTAAATCGCACTTGAAAAGAGCATTAAGGAATAGCTAGCAAAGATATTACCACCGATTGAAAGGCTTTCCAAAAACCCTTTTAAAAGTACATTTCTTATAGAAAAAACGATGATCGAGAAATGGAAAGAAATAGAATGTAGGACCCAATATGAGGGAGAAGATACCAGAGAATATTTCGTCGACAAAGTTCGCCTTTGTAAACAATTGAACTTTGATTTATCCGAAATAAAAACTCCGCTGTCAATTTGATTATGGTCTAAGGATCTCAGCACCGTAAAATGACAAAAGAACACTTCGACCTGTATGATCTTCTTTAAACCATCAAACAGCTAGAGTTATTAGAGGCAACAAGAAAAATAACGTATCGCTTCAAGACAAGAAAATTCTTTGTCTTCAGAGAATAGCTTCTCCAAGGCCAACACAGAAGTTCAGTGAAGTTCAGCACAGCCTCGATAGTAGTAAGAAAAGTAAAAATTCCGATAATTCTACTAAGTGTTTTCACTGTCAATCTACTGATCATTTTTCTAAAGACTGTGCTACTGAACGCAAGTTTACATTTTTTAACTGTAATGAAATCGGTTATATTTCTAGAAATATTGATAAATGTCGAAAAATTATTTAAGCAGAAATGAACGTGATAGGTCATGCATAAAATAATATTGCAAAATGTAATAAACACATTTTAATTCGAAGTTTTTATTGAAACGCTTTAATCGATCTAGGCGTCTTCGGCTGTCTAATCAAGGCTTCTACCGTCTTAATAAATGACTTTAAATTTATTCCTCACGCACATGATATTGAGGGATTCGCCCTGTCTGGAAATGAGATTAAGTCAAGCGAAATGTATTACAGTGCACTCCCGGTAATTGCCCGCTCCGTATGTTCCCGCTCTCCACCACACGTATTTCAACGCACACATTATCGTGTCCCCTGCTTAGGTGACTGCAAGTCTCCGCGCTATCCCGCGCAAGTAGCAATGTGCGAGTTTCAACATAGAGGAGAGTAGAATACGGGTATTATTTTAAGTGCCCAATTCTGGGAATTATACTCCCCTAAAGCTCCGTCAGGCGGGCAGATACCGGGTACGTACTGTATTGAAAAGGCTAGTGCTAATAATGTTTTTAATTGAGCGCAATTTCACAGAAATAGAAGAATTCGGATATTTCAGAGTGAACGATAAGTTCGAATATCAAATTCGCAGTGATTATATTTTTTAGTCCCCCCCCCTTTGAAAACGCGCCATTGCATGCTCCAGAAGCAGGCGTAATGTGGCCGCTTCCAGCCCAGTGACGTTCACAAATGCGCACTCCGCCGCCGGGCCGACATGAAACTTTACGCCCGCTACATGAAAATGTATGCCCGCTACATGAAACTTTACGCCAGATACATAAAACTTTACGCCTGCTACACATACACTGCGCCACGCAAGTGAGAATATGGAGGAAATTATCTTTATCTTAAAAAAATTGTATCGCTGGACCCCACAGTCTCCTTTCTGTAAAGTACCCTATTTCTTCCTTTCACTTATAATCTAAAATTGTCAAGTACACCAAACATCCTCTATCTGCTTCACATGCTTGTTTTCAAGGAGGGTAGGACAAATAGTATCGTGTCTATCAAGGGCATTCGGCTATTTTGCCTCGTGTGACGGCCGACCTCGCTTCGCTCGGGCGGCAAGTTCACACTCGTCAAAATAGTCTTCTTTACACCCTCGATACACAATGTACTATTAAAACATTTCCGATTGTAGAAGAACGTGGTTACATTGCGGAATAGCCTGTAGTTGAAGAAACTATTGAACTCAAAACCTGCCACCTTTTATCCTGTCCGAAATATTGGGCCACTCACTCATGTAAAAAAAAATTGTTTTTGAATCAAATGAAACATATTAAAATCGGTATAGCATCTACAAAAATGCGAATTCAAGGTCAAGACTTGGAAAGGACAAATTCGTCTACGCTTTATTTGGAAAGTTTCAGAGCAAATTAGACACTTTAATTAACAGCATGAAAGACAATATAATCCGAAACTCATGCCGTATTACGGTCGAGACGACTGTTGCGACCAACGTCTCTGAAATTCAAGGGCATCAGGAAGTTACTAAGAAACTTACAGTCAATGAACATAAATGGACTTCTCAGGTTGCGCACGTGGAGCGCAAATTTAATATTATGGAGCAGGCTTCTCTAGCGAATACCACAGAAATTTATGGAGTGCCTTTTAAATAGAGATGTATTCGGGTGGGACAAGGCAAGAAATATCGATTTCAGAAACCATCCCGACTGACGATAGCGAGATGTTGTCCCGTATCTCGAGATTTTAGTCAAGAATCTCGGAAAATAAGCAAGATCCGGTAAGATTTTCGACAACGTTTACAATTTGACATTTTGCGTAAATATAAAAAATAATGTATCGATATTTGCAAAATATTAAAGTGGAATCACATAAAAACAAAGAAGAAGGCCAAAAAAGACCATTGGAAACTTCGTAGTCATCAAAATAGAAAGTTAATATTAGCTCAAGTAAAATAATTTCACGAAAACTAACCACTTCATTTATAAAAAGATAAGGTTAGAAAACTGTGAAAAAAATTTAGATTCTGAAGAGAGAAAATCTAAAATAATGTATTCGTATATACACAAAATTAATACGAAAAACATAAAGAATTTTTATAAACATAATAAGGTAAACTTCCCTGTAATCGTCACGCCATCTTTCTTACTCTTTTATTTAATTTGAATACATTCAAATCTTATTTCCTACTATAAAATGCTAAAAATAAATTATTTTTATCATTAAATGTTACTTTTAACATATTTTTCAACAATATGTTCAAATTAGAACCAAGATTCACGGTCACTGGGACCGTCACGAATACTTTGACATTTACCTTATCTCAAAACAAACCCTCGAAAGAAACGAGGGTAAAAAACGCCGCCAAATAATAAATTCTTACTAGTAGTACTGAAGGCTTCGCGTAAAGCGTAACCACGAATCACGAATTGCTTCGTGAGCGTAACTAATAAAGCAAGATAGAAGCATTCACATGAACGTACGAACAAAATAAACGGGATCAAAGTTATGAAGAACCTTGGTTGCTCGTAATATACCGTATCCCCGCCCCCTACCTAAAATGCTCCACGAGTAAAGCACAGAGAAGTCACCACAGCTCTTTCGAAATCTTGGGGTGGAGGAAAACACGAATCTTGTACTGGTGAAGTTTTTCGGCAACTCGCACGAAACACGAACTTTCACAACAACATTACAACCATATAATCTACATAAGTCATTATTATATTCATATCAACGGACACCTTAATTCATTACCCTTAATTACTTACCCTTAATTTCATTACCCCTTTGCAAACAATTATTATGTTTAATACAATATTAGAAATTGTGGTGTGAAGACCAAGAGTCATAATTCGTAAAAGTGTTCTCTGCGTATAAGCTATAGGGAACGCGATATTTTCATAATAGTACCCCCGCCCTGTTCACCTTCTCATTCGGCGGCGAGGCCCGACCGGGCCTACTGATATTTTAATTTGGTGTCTTGTGCTGACAATCATTTTGTTACTAAAATTCTTTTAATTTTTGTCTAAAAAAAATTGTATGTTTGTTTTCTTGTTTAAGTGGTTTTGAGAAACTGAACTAGTCCCTTTAAATTTTCTACCCTTCAAATTTTAAATTTGTTTATAATTTTCTAACCTAATGTTCTATTAATGAAGTGGTTAGATTCTGTAAAATTATTATACTTAATTACTTTATTTAGTATCAGATTATTACTTTGATGAGCTTGAAACTGACGATAGTCCTTTTTGGCCTTCTTATTCGTCGTGATTCCAGTACCATAATTTTCGAATTCTGCTACCTTATTTTTGACATTTACGCGAAATGTCAAACTCAAACTGTGAACATAATCGAGAATCTTGCCCGATCTTGCTTGCATATTCAAGTCGGGACTGAATGAGATTAAACAATTGAAAACCAAAAGTTCTCGACAACAAAAATATCTCGAACACGGGCAATATCAAGCGGGATCCGAGAAATTCTCGTCTCGGTGTGCATCTCTACTTTTAAACAAGGGGAGGACCATCCCTCTGTCATGAATCCAATTGCGACCGCTGTGGAGATTCTTTACTTCAAAGACTGACTCATTACGATTTTTAGAACACAACCATCTAAACTAAACGCTTCAGGCTAGTTCCGACCGCCGATTGCTATTGCAAAATTCAGTTAGCAGGAGACTTGTTTTCATCTGATTGAGCAACAAAAGAAAAAGCTAGATTTTTCGACAAAAACTATTGGCTGGTCTGCTAAAGAGGAATGCATCATGCTCTCTCATTTTCACGATCTTCATGGATTTCGCTAGCAATCACTCTATGGACGTAGGATCATCTTCAAGAACAATATCATCATTCCAAGTAAATATCCTCTCTTAAAGATCTTTATTTTAGTTTCTTATTTAACTTTTTTGGATTCTACCTTCTTCTGTTTATTCCTACTTATATGTAATCTGTTTGGTATATTTTGTTTAGTGGTACATCCATTCACTATATTAAAGAATTTACCACAATTTATTGCTAGGTCATGCGGAAAGCAATGTTATACATTTTATAAAGGGGCATATTTCGTATTTGAGCATACCTTTTATTTTATTTCATTTTTGCAAATTTACGGTATGGCTTGTCACATTTCAAGTAGTAAAGAACTTCGAATTATATATCTCCCCTTTCGAGTAGTTTGGCTTGCTTTGGTTATAAACTCCTACTGACACACTATACTTTACAATTACCTTCGTTTTCAGAAAAATAATAACATATATTGGGATTTGAAATGTTTATTAATCTCATGGACAAGTTAAGCTTTCGCCACATTAATGCTCAGTATCTTTTGGCACATTTCCTTGAGTTTAAACACTATGTATATTATTGGTACGCATTCATACCATACCATTGTAGTGTCTGAAACTTGGCTTAAGCCTGACACCCCTTCGAGTGCATGCCATGGTGATAAGGAGTGCTGCCCAAAAAAGTTTATTTATTCAACACAATAATGCACTGCATGTCCAGGAGTGTGTGTGTTTTTTGATCTTATAAAAACTTACTCAATGTTCCACAAATCACTATACATAAAAAATTTTAATTTAACATCCTCTCAATATTACATTTGGATCTTTTCAAACTGAAACTCCAATAACAAAAACCAAATGTTTCAACTTCTCGTAACAATGTATTTTTCCGAACAATGCATTCCTGATAAGGCTCAACGTCGTCGAGAGACAGCTTGTTTTTTAATAAACAGTTTAAGGCCATGTAACGAGAGGGTCACGTGACCAAGCTAGACCTCAATTTTGCGATGTAAACTTACGTCCAAAAGAAATAAGATATCGCGCTCAAAGTTTGGGAAATGAAAGAGGATACAATAAAGTTCACGGCTCTGGTCTTTTTCGGTGGAAATTTTGAAAAAAAATTTTCCGAATAAAATAAAACTGGGAGCTACATCGATAATTTCCCATGTAAACTTACGTCCACACGGAATGAGATATCGTTCTGAAAATTTAGCACGCTAAGTAGAAGCCTCAAAGGAAGGCGGCTCTGGTCCAAAATATTTATAATTATGAAAAAAGTTTTTTTTTTAATTACTAATTTGGAGCAATACCGACCGTGCTACAGAACACTCCAAGAAATTTTCAATTTTGTCAATGGGCTAAATATGAGGTTTGTATTGATCAAAATGGGGCAAAACAACAAAAATTGGTCACAAACATTGTACAACCGTACAAAAATAGTGCGAAAACTAATGTTTGCACTTGAAATGTAAATAAACAAATTTATATCTTCAGTTACTGCGTGTTTGACATACGTATCCGCTGTCTCAGAGCAGCACTATCGCAGCGAGCAGACAACTTCGTACGTCCACGGGTCTGTGGGTAAAACAGTTTGCATGATACTTTTCTTTGTAAACTTACGTCCAAAAGAAATAAGATATCGTACTCAAAGTTTGGGAAATAAAAGAGGAGACGATAAAGTTCACGGCTCTGGTCTTTTTCGGTGGAAATTTTGAAAAAAAAAATTCCGAATAAAATAAAACTGGAAGCTATATTGATAATTTCCCATGTCAACTTACGTCCACACGGAATGAGATATCGTTCTGAAAATTTAGCACGCTAAGTAGAAGGCTCAAAGGAAGGCGGCTCTGGTCCAAAATATTTAGAATTATGAAAAAAGTTTTTTTTTTTTTAATTACTAATTTGGAGCAATACCGACCGCGCTGCAGAACACTCCAAGAAATTTTTAATTTTGTCAATAGGCTAGATATGCGGTTTATAATATATTAATCAAAATGGGGCAAAACAACAAAAATTGGTCACAAACATTGTACAACTGTACACAAATAGTGCGAACACTAATGTTTGCACTTGAAATGCAAATAAACAAATTTATATTTTTAGTTACTGCGCGGAAACACTATTGGTCGAATTGTAAAGTCATCGAGCAAGCAAAAATAGAGGAGCGGTCTAGGTTTTAAGCTACAGAGTCTGCCCTCATGCATTCGCGTCTTCTGACTTTTTTGAAATTTTGTCCGTTTCTTATCCTTTCTTTCACAATAGTTTTACCGTAAATATAAAAACATATTATAAAAAGAATGATGAATATTTTTAAAAATTTAATTCAAGATTAGAAAAATCATTAATTTTGCCAGAAATTTTTTTATCTATATAAGTTGATGTTTGCAGCAGAGTATGTATATATACGTAATAAATAATTTTAAAACAATAAACATTATTATTTTGCAATTTCTCTATACTTTTATAAGGCAAAAATAAATTTTAAAAAATTATATGCATGAAAAATAAATTTAAAGTACCTAAAAATATAAAAGCGGAAGTTGGGTTACAAGTATTGAGATTCAAAATGAAGAATGCATAGTTTTGATAATTAAATACGGCACAAACATGTAATGTAAATGTTCAAACTTGCGCTTATATATTTTTTGGTACTAATAATTCCTTTGTCATGCATATCATTTTTTACATTCTCATCATAATGAGAAGGCATTGGTTTTATGTAAAGTTTGACTTAGTCGGTTTTCATCAAATCTCCACGTTTTGAGACCCCCTGAGTCAGAAAAAACGATTTTTACGAAGGTGTCTGTCTGTCTCTCATATCATACACATTCTCTCAGAAATTTATTATCGAGTGTCAATGGAATTGCTCCAGCGATTATTATTGATAATAATAGTTGCATTTTCAGTATATAGATAATTTTCCAAAAAGAAAAACGAAGTTTCAATAAAACATTTAATTTTTGAATGAAAACAATGAACTTTTAATAAAAATATGGATTTTTAATCAAATTATTGTCTACCAAAAAGACAAATTTTTAATTTTTTTAAATTTTCTTGCAACCAACAACAAATAACTTAAAAAAAAGTTAAATTCTTAGCCAGAAATGGCATATTTAAAAAAATAACTTTTCAAACAAATTTGTTTCAAACAAAATCGGTAAATTTTCAACTATTTTCAAACAAGGAGAATAATAGTCTACCAAAAAAGACGAATTTTCACGATAATACTTTGCATTTCAACTAAAAAATATGAATTTTCAACCAAACATGAAATAGTTTAATTTTCAGTTTAGCGAAAGAAACGAATTTCCAATTTAAAAAGATGAATTTTCGAAAAAAGGAAGTTAAATATTATTCAGTTCAGAAAATAATTTTCAACAAAATCGGTAATTTTTCGAGAAAATCGCTAATTTTTCAACTATTTTTAAAACTTTTGATGTTGAACCAAAAAAAAAAGAGAATAAAATAGTTGAATTTTAAACAACAACAAAAATTAATTTTCAACCGAAAAAAATGAATTTTCAAACAAGAATAATAATATTCTACCAAAAAAGACGAATTTTCACAAAATTATATCTATTTTCAACTACATAGTACAATTTTCAACTAAAAAATATAAATTTTCAACCAAAAATGAAATAGCTTCATTTGCAGTTTAACGAAAGGAAAGATGAATTAGAAAAAAGGGAAGTTAAATATTATGCAGTAATAAAAATCATTTTCATTACAAAAAAAAAAAATAATTTTCAACAAAATCGGTAATTTTTCAAGAAAATCGCTAATTTTTCAACTATTTTTAAACCGTTTGAACCAAAAAAATGAGAATCAATACAATAGTTGCATTTTAAACAAAAAATAATAATTTTCAACCGAAAAGATGAATTTTCAATTTAAAAAAAAAAAAACATTTTTCAACTGAAAAAATATCAACAGAGAAAGATGAAGTTTCAAGCAAAAGAAAAAAATATTTAAATTTTCAGCCAAAGAAATGATTTTTCAACGCAGAGGCGAATTTTTAACCAAAAAGATTGAATTTCAAGGAAAAGAAAAACAAATTTAAAAAATCATTTTTCAACCCAAAAGATCAATTCCTAAACAAAACGATTAATTTTCAACGAAAAGAGAATATTAAACCAATAAAATAATAAAATCTAAGTTTTAAATAAAAAATTAAATGATTAATTTTTTATTCAATATATTTTCAACAACAAGAAAACACTATTTTTCATCAAAATTTAAAAATTTTCAACTACAGAAGTGAATCTTCAAACGCTACCTGGGACGTTTAACGACAAATCGGGCCCCAACATTTCTTCGCCCGCGCCTGAAATGCTAGAAAATGTGAATTGAAAAACATGCAATTATCTTCAATTAGATTTTAGAAGGATTCATCTTTCATCTCTTATCCCTTCTCTCTTTTGAACTCGGCACACTGGCATGGGCTATTTCGGGAGTCGGTGCGTGGCAACCAGTATCAACAGTCGCATATGATCAACGAACATACACGAGAGTATACGAACGTCGTTCGTACATGCACTGTCGGCCGATATCTCTGCCATGCGCAGTAGTGATTCCTGTGTATTTTTAGGTTATGCAACCCTACCGGTTCTAACGTTATCACTTCTGTGTTTATGTTTTGAATACCCGGTCACATGGTTATAGAAAATTTTCGCGACGCGCTACGTGTTTTACATATTTTATGGTGATTATACCAGAGTGTGTGCCCTACCGGTAAAACCTGGAATTGTCAGGGAATTTTTATATATCTGGAAAAACCTGGAAATGTGAGTGCGTTTATGTTCAATGTTATTTTTTACGATTTGAACCAAAAATATGCATCCTAACGTAAAGTGGTTTTAAGAAAATTTGTAAATGTAATTTAGGCGAAAAATTTTGTTAGATAAAATGTTATTGTAGCGTGTATCGTTTTTCCAAAAACTTAATTTCTTTATTTTAAATGTATTTTCATAGCAAAAGTTTATAACAAATTTGTAGATCTTTTTTAATTGAACAACTTTTGTCTATTCATCTTTTTTCGTACCTTACGTCGTTTTTCAACAATTTTTTATATTGGTAATGGTATTTTGCACGATTAAAACAAAAATTACGCATCTGATCAAAAAATGATTAATAAAAAATGTGTAGCTCTTTTCTGAGTGAACAATTTTTGTCTATTAATTTTTTTCGTGGTTTGTTTCGTTTGTCCAAAAATGTAATTTATTTTATTCTTGAATCAGTTTTTTACAAATGAAACAAAAACTACGCGTCCCATCAAAAAGTGATTATTAACAAATTTCTAGATCTTTTTTGACTGCACAATTTTTGTCAAGTCATCTTTTTTCGTATCTTGTACATTTTGACCGCAAAATGGAATTTATGATTTTTCATTATTTTTTTGTGCGATAAAAATTTGAATTCTGGATTTTTCAAGAAAACTGAAAAAAGTCTCATAACAATATTGTGAGGTGTGCAAAAAGAAACATTTTTCTTCTCTTGAATTTTTTTCATATCGTGCATTGTTTGGCTTAAAATGTTCATTTTCGTTTGTTTTTTGGAATTTTGTAAATGCTATAACTTCAGTAATTTTTGTTTCATCAGAAAAAGTCATTGAGATAAATTGTTTGTCTTTTTGAGTACTACGAATATCCGTACATAGAATTTTTTATTTTGTAAAAAAGTGGTCTCAAAAATTTTGAAAAAGCGCTTACTTTTTGAATTTTTATCCAAAATGACTGACTAACGAACTTGACCTTCATTTTAGGACACTTGAGAAGTATATCAGAGCCCAATCCAATCTGTCAATTCTTTCGAAAGTTATCATGCTAACAATCTAAAAATCTACTGACTAACAGACAGACATTTTGTAAAAACCTGTTTTTTGGGTTCAGGGGGTCTCAAAACGTGGAAATTTGACTGACGATTCATATGGACAAATGGAGTGGCCCGATGGAAGAATGTATAATCGAGGAAAATTTTCAAAAGGAGTAATAAATGGATGGATATGGACAAATGGAGTGGCCCAATGGAAAAATGTATAAAGGACAATTTTCAAAAGGAGTCATAAATGGATATGGCACAGTGCATAATCTAGTTCAGGGAATTTATCAGGGACAGTGGAAAGATGGTCAGCAGAATGGCTATGGAATCATGAAGTAGGAAGATTTTTTTTTCAATTTTCAGGCCTCACAGACCGGTCCTTATATCCCCTATTGTACCCTATATTCAGTTAAGGTCCCTAAAGTACCCTATTTTCAAGATGTGGTCCTATGGTACCCTATTTGCAGCCCCCTACTGGAACTTCAAAAAAATTTATAATAAGATCAAAGCTTCCAAGAGTATTTTGAAAGAAATAGCAAAAATCAGGGAATACCTGTAAGAAGCAACTTCACAAAAATAATTAGGGATGCCACATACAGTCACTATTATTCACTTTTTTCTCAAATCATTTTTTATTCACTTTTTTCAATGAAAACATCACATTAGTCACTTTTCTATCAATAAATTAACTCAAGGGATAATCACTGTTCAATTCAGATCTATACCTATTTCTGAATTGTCTTGACTTCTTTTGATATATTTAACATTATTTTTAAAGATTCTGAGAAATTTAATATGTAAAATTTTAAATGTAATAGATTTAAATAATTTGAAGAAATTTGAAAGATTTTAGAGAATTTTTAAAACTTCTAAGGCATTTTCAAGAGCTTTAAATTTGAAATATTTTAGGGAATTTTAAAAGATTCCGAGTAATTTTTCACTAATTGGCATTTTCAAGAGCTCTAAAGAGTTTCAAGGGATTTCAAAAGATTAAAAAAATTTTAGGTAATTCTAAAAGATATCAAATACTTTGTAATTGTTTTCAGTAGTTTGGTGGGATTTCAAAGAATTTGAAATATTTTAGGGCATTTTAAAAGAATCCAAGGAATTATTAATTAATTTAATTAATTTGAAGGAATTTCGATGCGTTTGAAATATTTTAGGCTAAAGAATTTTCTAGAATTTCGGAAGATATGAAACGATTTTACAGGATTTATAAGGTCGTAAGATATTTTAAAGGATTTCACGTTATTTTATAAGATTTCCAAGGATTTCAATGACTTTAAGGGATTTTAAAACTCTCAATGTATTTTAATACATTTCCAGGATTTTGGGAAATATCATCATAGAATTTCACAGGGATTTTATAATAATTTAGTGGATACAAAAATTGAGGTGACGGATGCAACAACTCGTTAAGCGCTCGAAACCGCGTAGAAGTATTGACCACACGGCAAAATCGATCGGTGAAAAAAAAGTGGCCGAAACGCAAAACAAAATATACCTTCGTATTCACATTGACGCGACCGACAAATTTTTCTTATCAAACTTTTTCATTCGACAATTATTACTCAAGATAAACAACAAAAACTTACAAAATTTTTCGATCGAAAATCGACGTTTTATAAAACACAACTCGCGAGTATTCGGCCTTTTGTTGATA
>CAKNYM010033855.1:0-12466 GCA_932195095.1 Andricus curvator
GCCGAGCAACGGTTTCGTACGTTGGAGAAGAAAATCGCGAAAGATCCCGTTTTCAAGGCTCAGTACGAGCAAAAAATCGAAGAATATTGCTCAAAGGGGTATGCGCGAATACTGACCGCAGAAGAGGAGAAGAAGATCGGCCCGAGAACCTGGTATCTACCTCATTTCGCAGTCACTAACCCTAACAAACCGGGAAAAATTCGCCTAGTCTGGGATGCAGCAGCCAAGGCACAAGGAGTGAGTCTTAATGACAGACTTTTAAAGGGACCCGATCTCTATAATTCACTGACGGGAATCCTCTCAATATTTCGCGAACGACCTGTAGCTATATGCGGGGACTTGAGAGAGATGTTCCATCAGGTACGGATTCGAGAGGAGGATCGCGCGAGTCAAAGATTTTTAGGTCGGAAGAAACAGACGGGAGAGTTGATAACACTGCAGATGGAAGTGATGATCTTCGGGGCAGTTTCATCACCGTACGTTGCGCAGGAGTTCAAAAATCGCAACGCCGAAGAACATAAGGCACAGTATCCAGCGGCAAGTCAAGCAATAATTGAACGTCACTATATGGATGATTATCTTGACAGTACAGACACCATCGAGGAAGCTGTCTCCAAAGCACGACAGGTAGCGCACATTCATCAAGAAGGAGGATTCGAAATCCGGAACTGGATATCGAATTCAGAGGAAGTCTTGAGTGCGCTTCCCATTCATTCTGTTGCGCAGCGAGGTACAGAAGTAGCCCTCGGAGAGGAAGAATTCACTCGAGTCCTAGGGGTCACATGGTCACCGGAAAAAGACATTTTCAGTTTTACCGTCAACTTTCCGCGAATAGACAGGCGTTTAATGAGCGGAGAAAAGGTACCGACGAAACGAGAAGTCCTAAAATTGATTATGTCTGTATTTGACCCACTGGGACTCTTATCAGTATTAACTATCCGAGGCAAAATCCTCATGCAAGACATCTGGCGAACCGGACTAGACTGGGATACTTCACTTCCGGAAGATTTACGGCTGAAATGGACAACGATTCTCGAAGATCTGAGAGAAGCGAGCCAACTGAGAATTCCACGCTGCTATGCCTTGGGAATCGGTGAGTTACGTGAAGTCCAGCTTCACATTTTCTGCGACGCGAGCACACAGGCATTTTCAGCAGTCGGATACTTCCGACTGGAGGGGGAGGCAGGCTCACGTACGGCCCTAGTAATGTCCAAGAGCAGAGTCGCGCCGCTAAAACCGCTCACCGTTCCACGATTGGAACTTCAGGCAGCAGTGATGGGCAGTAGGCTGGCTGAAACAATAACCACACAGCACACTCTGAAGATACGAAAAAGATTCTTTTGGACAGACTCAACGACAGTGCTGAACTGGATCCGATCGGACGCAAGAAAATATCAACCCTTCGTAGCGCATCGACTAGCTGAGGTACTGGACTTGACTTCGGTAAATGAGTGGAGGTGGGTACCGACAAAGATTAATGTAGCCGACGATGCTACTCGGGATACGGAACGTATTGAAATTAATTCGTCTTGTCGGTGGTTCACGGGCCCGGAATTTTTATTGAAGAAAGAAGACGAGTGGCCGAAAGAGACTACAAAATCAAAAGTTTTGAAGGAAGCAGATGAGGAACTCAAACGAGAGTTCATACTTTGTCTTAATGATCAGCAACCACCTCTTATAAATTTTTCCAGATTCACCTCATGGACCAGACTGATCTGCACGATGGCGAGAGTTTTTCGCTTCATACAGAAGTGTCGTGGCAAAGGAATAGGAGGCAGGGAGCAGACAGCACCAGAAATTGAAAAAGGCGAGAAGGAAGTGCTGAAACTGGCACAAGAACAGGATTTCGCGGATGAGCGAAAACGACTGCAGGAAAATAAAGAACTGTTATCTAGCTCGAAGATCCTGGAACTTTCACCAAAACTAGATGAGGACGGACTACTGCGAATGAATGGCAGGATCAGGAACAGCACGTACAGCCAATCTGTACGGCAGCCTATCATTCTGAATGGCGGAAATCCAATTGTGCAACTCCTGATCGCATTCTACCACGCAAAATCAGGAAAGATTGGGCGAGAACGAGTGATAAATGATCTTCGTTCCAAGTACTGGATAACGAAGATCCGAAGTGCAGTAAGAGCACAGGGGTACAATTGCCTGACTTGCAAACAACGGAAGGTAAAGCCTCAACAACCGGAAATGGCTCCATTACCCGACAGTAGAACCGATTCTTTCATCGAACCCTTTACCAACACAGGGGTGGACTATTTCGGCCCATTCCAGGTGACGATAGGAAGAAGGCACGAGAAGAGGTACGGGGTATTATTCACCTGCCTAAATGTACGAGCCATACACCTAGAGCTTGCAAGCTCTTTATCAACGGACTCTATGATCATGGCCCTGACACGTATGATCAGTCGTCGAGGAAAACCGATTAGACTCTTTTCATACAACGGAACCAACTTCGTAGGCGCAAATATAGAACTGAGAAGAGCGCTAGAAGAGTTCGACCAGGACGAGATACTGCGACAAACTGCCATCAACGGAGTAGAATGGCACTTCATCCCACCAGGAAGTCCGCACATGGGAGGATGCTGGGAACGGCTCGTGGGGTCCGTGAAACGAGCACTACAGGCGACGTTGAAGGAGCGAGCACCGAAGGAGGAAGTCCTTCAAACATTATTTGCTGAAGCCGAATTTTCGGTAAACAGCAGACCTTTGACTTATGTTTCAGATGATCCAGCCGACCCAGAAAGCATAACACCCAACCACCTTCTAATGCCGTGGAGGAAACACGACAAGGTTCCCGGGGCACCAGGAGTCTTCCTGACTGACGACCTGGTGCTTAGAAAGCAGTGGCGCCGGTCGCAGATCCTGGCTGACCAATTTTGGCATCGATGGGTGAAAGAGTATCTGCCATCACTCAACCGGCGAACAAAGTGGTACCGACGAACGGAAAATCTCGATGCCGGAGATTTGGTTGTTATCTGGGACAACCAGCTTCCACGGAACCAGTGGATGCGAGGGATTATCACGGCTGTCTATCCTGGCAAGGATGGCCGCGTCCGAGTTGCTGACGTGCGGACGACTACGGGGACGTACAAAAGGCCAGCTACAAAGTTGTGCGTTCTCGTAAAAAGAAATAGTATTCCTGATGACACAGGAATACAGGGGGGGGGGAATGTCGTGAACGCAATTTGTAAGCAGGGCAAATACTCTTGTCTATTCGTCACTGAAGGGGCCCTTCGGAAAATCTGAAGAGATTTTCCGACGGGCCTGGGACAAGTGAAAGCGAGAGGGGTGAACCGTCAAGGGTAGCGTCCTGACAGTCAGTTCGTGATTGACAAGAGCATCGACCGCCCACGTCAATCACTTTGAAAATCGGCAAAGCGTCCTTTTGAATTGTGCAAGATACTGTATTCGAATTATATCTTTTGACTTTTCATATATTTTACATCAATTTCCTGTTTTGTTTTCAACTTTAATATTCTTTCAACTGTGCAATAACGAGTTTCTATTTTATTTAATAAATCCTGTTTTTTGTTAATTCCGTGTGTTTACAAACAATCATTTACCCCAAATCTCTTTTCCATTAGATTACTCCTCATTTTTACGCGATTATAAATTAACTTGTGAACCTGAAATAACAAATCGCTTTACTTTCACATTTACATTATTTATTGTTGTTAAGGTTTATAATTTTTCCCTTGGAATGTATTCGATCTTTATTACCGTGACGAAAGTCTATTTTCCGGACGCAGCGTGGGTTCGTCTCACATTTTTCGATGGCTATTGTCATAGGCGTAGACGGTTACACTGCTTGAGAGACCCCATGCTGTGTCCGAAAAATTGACTTTCGTCACGGTAATAAAGATCGAATACATTCCAAGGTGAAGCGATTTTGTTGCTTAATTTTTTAGAATAATATTCAGCTTTATTACAACCTTCTACGGCAATTAGAAGCTGAGAACATGACTCTGTTTATTATTGTTCATAGGAGAATAAGTTATTATTTTACCTGAAAGTAGCTGACGCCAATTTGTTACACAAGACTTACACTATTGATATATTAATTTTGAGAACACCTTTTTTTAAATCGCTAAAGATACAACAGGTGAAAGGAAAAATGGGAAAAAGAGTGAAAAATGCGCATAACTTGGTAAATATAAACATTTGAATAAAATATTCCGGAGTAATGTTGGAGTACACTTGCTGGGGAGTATTTTTTCTCTCTTGACAATTTTCGAAAAAATGCTCGCTGTACAGAAAAACAGCTTTTGATTGTTCTGGCATTTCTTTAATCGATGTTTTCTCTGAATGTATCAATTTTATCAAAAAATGATATGACGATGAAAATATGCATCTTTCGAAGTAGACCCACTTTTGCTTGAAACTTTTTCCTGTAAAATCAATATTAAGAAATTTTACCTGAATTTCCGGCAACTTTGAAGGTGCTTGGAAGCACTTTTACAACCAGATAAGTACTTGGAAATTCGCAGGTGCTATTTATATGTCATAAAGTCGGATATTAGCCAGAGTTCACGACCGCCGCAGTACCGCGCCAGTTGTAATAGAGAAGAAATACCAGTACTGGATGTTAGTACTGTGCCAACCATCGGCATAGTACTGGTTTACAACTGGCCCAGTACTGACTGTCATTACTGGTAGAATACCGATGCAAGAGTTCCGCCAAAGGTTGGCGTCATACTGGTTTACAACTAGCCCAGTACTGACCGTCACTACTGGCGGGATACCGACGCAAGAGTTCCGCCAACGTTTGGCGTTATACTGCTTTACAACTGGCCCAATACTAACCGTCACCACTGGTGAAATACTAGCACAGGAGTTTCGCCAACGGTTGGCATTATACTGGTTTACTACTGGCTTAGGAGTAATATGCATTACTGGTGAAATACCGGCACCGGCGTTTCGCCAGCGATTGGCGTAGTACTGGCCACATACCAACTTCAAGTGCTAACTGACAATCGACATAAGATTTCAGCCAATGGTTGGCGTGATACTGGGTTTACTACTGGCGCAATACTGGTACGTCCCATGTGGAAATTTTTTACTTAGGCCATTACTAACAACGGGCGCAGTACTGCGCCTCTAATGGCTAGCTACAGCTGGCTGACCAGTATGGGCATAGTACTGGCTAAAACCCATGCATAGTACTGCGCCATTGCTGGAAAACCAGCACTGGCATATAAGCGCTGGCCCTATGCTAGTAGAACTCTGGCCTAATGCATGACGGCCACCCGTTTGTTACGGAGTTACGCCAATCGTCGGTTCAATGCTGGCACTTTACGGGCCCAGTAAAAAACGCTGACAATGGCCAACCTTTATTTGCCAAAGTTGAGCCAAGCGTCGTCTGCATACTGGCGCAATACGGGCAATGTTCACCCCGCTAGCAGCGGCCAACCCTTATCTCCCGTATTTATGCCAAGCGTCGGTTCAATACTGGCAGAACTCTGGCCTAATGCATGACAGCCAACCCGTTTCTCACGGAGTTACGCCAATCGTCGGTTTAATACTGGCACTTTACCGGCCCAGTAAAAAACGCTGACAATGGCCACAGGTGGCCGGAGTTCAACAACCGGCGCAGTACTGGCCCAGTACTGGTCACCAGTACAGATAATCGGCCATTCGCCCAGTACTGGCTAACTGCTGGCTCCACGATCGGCGCAGTAATATGACGACAGTATAAATATTTAAAAAAATGTTGAAATACGTTTAAAAATATGGTTCATGTGTTCTAAAATGTCTAAAAACTATAAATACAACTGTCGCGAAAACAACTTTTTTCCTGTTTTTTTTTTTTTAAGAAAAAAATTCTAAGTTCTATTTTTATGTAAAATTGTAAATGTTCAGAAAAAAATACATTTTATGTCAACCTTAAACATTGTAAAATGGTATAAAACACGTAAAAACCAAACCTTACACGAAAGTTTAAAAAAATTTGTTATTAAAAAATTGTTAAAGTTCACGATCAAATTTCTAAGTTCCGTCGTTAAAAATGTTAAATTTTCATAAAAAATCACATTTTCTGTCATTGTAGAAAGTTGTAAAGTAGTCTAAAACGCCAAAAAACGTAATATTATTCGAAGAAAAATTGTAATTGGTTTAAATTATTTATTTAAAAATTATTTCATTGATATTCCTGTTAACAGTTCGTATATTTTACATTTACATATCGTCGTATAATAATAAATATTTAATTAGAAAAAAAGAGTTTAAAATTTGGTGTTTTAACTTTTTGAGCTGTAGCTTATGAGGATGGCTTTTTCATCGAGTTTCAACTCGTAGGTTTAGCGCAATGGTTAAGACTCCCGACTGCTAGGCGATAGATTTAGGTATAGATGTAGGTTCGATACCCCGTAGCGTTAGAAATTTTATTTGTAATATAATATTTAGAAATGTAATATATGTATTCACTCTACACAGGACCATTAATATTTAAAGTCAAAATACTCGCAATCAATTAATATTTATTTTTAAATACCGTTTTGTCATATCGTTAGAGTATAGCAGTAGTGGGTGCTAAAATTAAAAAAAATGTTTGAATGAATTTTCAATTTTACGAGTAGCACGCCAGTATCATCGGTATGTACTGCCCCAATACTGCAAATCAGTACAGAACTTAATTATCATTAGGCCTTTTACCAGTACCGCGCCAGGAACAACGGTATGTACTGGCCCAGTATTGTGAGTCAGTACAGAACTTAGTTATCATTAGGGGTTTCACCAGTACCTCGCTAGTACCAACGGTATGCACTGGCCCAGTATTGAAAGTCAGTACATGCCTTCGTTATCACTTGGAGCCTGACCAGTACCTGTCCAGTAATAATCTGCAGTACTGGCCCAGTAATGAACTTCAGTGGTGGCCCAATACTGCAGGTCAGTACCTAGCCTTGTTTGCATTATTGGTTCAGCCAGTACTAGGTCAGTACTAACAGAGGGTACCGAACCAGTACCAACTGTAAGTACTAGCCCAGTTCTGGCCAAATACTGCAAGTCAGTACAGAACATTGTTATCATTAGGGGTTTTACCAGTATAAAGCCAGTAGTCATGCCAGTATTCCACCAGTACCGCGCCAGTACCACACTCCGACTGGCGGTACTGGCGCGGTACCGCGCTGGTGGTAAATTTCCCCCTGGCTTCTACATGTACACAAATTTTCATGCTCTTCCGAGTTACGGCAATGAATCATAAAAATTGGCACCTTTGCCAGGTCGCCACCGCTCACCTCTTCCACTGAGACCTGTAAAGCACGCATTTTTACGTTCGTCATCGTAATTCGAACCTGTCAACGTGAAAATTGTCCTCTTTCCTATAATTGCACCATTTATGTCATGGGCTTACGGTCTATATGGTCCCGCCACTCTCGCTGCATTAGCGCGAACGGAACACGATGAAAAGTGTGCCATTAAAATTCAAAGTTGTGTTTGCCGTCTAGGAGGGTACATCATTTTGAGTTTCCCTACGTATTTAATATCTAGTATTTGTCATGTAATTTTTATTGCGCGTTAAATTATTGAATAAATTACTGAGAAAGGCAAGATTTAAAGAGTGAATGTTTGAAGAAGGTTTACGAGATTTGAATAAAAAGGTAAGTGTAGTAAAATTATTCTAACATCGTTCTATTTATGAATGAAATGAAAATGAGAATTATACTGTCCCTAAAAAGTACTTCATAATTATTTATTTATATTGTCGAATGTCAGGCACCTTTTCATTGGCATTTTCCACGCAAATATAACGAAATCTAAATAATAGCATTTCCTATCCTAATAAATCTTTTTTTTTATATTGTTTTGAAATAATATTTTCAATTATATAACAAAAAAATAAATTAGTTGATTATAGTACCTTTGTAGGCTTTCTATCCCTCATATCTATTTCACTGAATTATTATTGTATTCGTTCGTTTTAAAGTTTCTTCTACCTTTGTTTGAATATTTGCCCTTCCAAATAAAAAACATTATTTTTAATAGAAAATTTTTAAGACTTAGAAAAAACTTTTAGTTCAAAAATTTCTTTTGCAAATGAATTTTGTCTTACTATCACTTTTTAGCAATTTAAAAAAAGGCTTGAATTATAATAAATGATGATATTTTTTCAGGGGAAATATTCTTTACAACCCTAAGAGCACGGAACGTTCCTGGAACGTGTAAAATCCCGTGTGGAAAAATGTCGTGGCGCTGTACTGTTTTTGTCTAGTCCGCCTTGAGTCGACACTGGCGCGCCACAGGCTGGCTGCCCAGTGGCTAGACTGGGATGTAACGCTCCGGTCGACTAGTTTCTAGACAGATCGGCTATTTTGATGAAAAATGTTTAATAATTAAATAATACACTTATTTTTTAAGTCATAAAAGTCCAATTTATAGATTTTGCAGTTAATTAAAAATATAAAAAAAAGTTTCTGCACAAAAAAAAATGAAAAAATGTGTTTACGCAAATCTCTTGTACATACGCCGGGTGTCGAACTTTTGATGTAACTTCCTATTATATTGTTGTAACTTTGTCCCATCGCCTTAATACCTCGGATATCTAAAAGTTATTTTTTTTTTTTTCATTTTTGTCGGATATGAATTTCAATTCATTACATCCTAATATTTATTTCAATAAAACATGAACAATTTTTAAACATTAAAAGTGCTTGATGTGTGAATAAATCATTGAAAATAACAAAGTTTGTATGATTATACTCGCGATTAGGCTACGAAATAATGATTGTTTATTATTTTAAATAATTAATACTTTAGGCTTAATTATAATTTACGCAATCAATTAATAATGAAAATAAATTGAATAAATCATTTATAATAATATTTGATTTTCTGGAATATTATCAATATCATACATAGCATTATACATATTATAATTATTATAAATTCAATTGAAAGAAAATGTTTTTAAACATTCTTAAAAAGAATCGTTCTTAAGAATACAGTTCTTCTATTAAGATTTTGATCACTTTCAACAATTATTGTTTACTATCTTAAATATGTAATGGTGTACAATTCATTATTGCTTGAGCATTTGTGCAACTGTGTATTATAATAATATAATAATATATAATTATTATAATCTTTTATTCAAGATTATTTTCTGAATTCACCTCTGTAATTTTTGTTTAAGTCCAAACCGTGATTCTGTCTAGAAACTAGCTAAAATCTGGACAATCTTTATATATTCAAATTCGTAACGAACACCTAGATACCGCCAAGACTGGGACTAGACAGCAGAAAGGTTTGAATCAAACACGTAGCAAAACTAGACAGTGCCAGTGTAGCACCAGGCTAGTATTGCGTGAATAGACAGGCTTGAGAAAAACTGTACTGGCTTTAGCATGATTCAAGACTGCTACGAAATTTTTCCACACGGGAATGTCCGCCGCTTGGGAACATTCCAGGAACGTTCCACTGGAATGTTTCAAACAGAAATTACCGTTAGTGTTATTATTATCAATAAATATCGCGTAAACCGTAAGTGATAGGTCAAAATTATAGTGTAGTATATGCGGTACTCAAAACTCAAAGGTGACATCCATTTTTACCTATCTCTTACGGTATACGAGATAATTATTGTTAAAAATAAGAATAACGGAAGGCCCTGGCGGACCGAGCGAACGGAGCGGATACGCTACAGCGTATCCTTATAGTATCCACATCGTACCCTCTCCGTATCATGCAAGAAAAACTCATTTAAAAAGGAAGATGAACATTTCACTTGTTGAAATTCGGATTCTACGTGAAATTTTGCGTTAAAAGGTCACGGAGTAATCGCAATAGTTTTTCTTGCAACATTAAAAACTTTAAAAAATTTCCTTTTTGAACAAAATATCCTTCAAAGAGAGGAGCTTCAATTAATATTTTTTTACACTTTTCTCTTTGGGTGCCGCAGTCTTTCGTTTCCTTGGCTTGGACGGTTTACTATTCCTTACAGAGTATCACATTTCCGTATAAAAGACTTTGGAGTACAACGTACAAAAAAAGAATATTGCGTATTGAAGTTTGCTCTTAACAGCGCTAAAATCACAAGCCATTTCCGTTTTTAAATTATAGCGATTAAATTGTACAAATTGTACGAATATTACATTTTTTACAAAAAGAAGTAAAACGTACTAAACAACGTGAAGCCTGCGCAATTTATGAAGTCGCGGTTTTATTAGTATGACTGTATACGAGTATCACATTTCCGTATAAAAGACTTTGGAAAACAACGTGCAATAAAAAGAATATTGCGTATTAAAGTTTGCTCTTAACAGCACTAAAATCACAAGCCATTTCCGTTTTTAAATTATGGCGATTAAATCGTACAAATTGTACGAATATTACATTGCTTACAAAAAGAAGTACAATGTGTACTAAACAAACTGTTTGCTCTAACCTGTCCGATTTTGCTTATAAATACCTCTCCGACGTTAATGTGCTTCATTTTTGTTGTGATGCATGGTACCCAATTGTGTTTGCTGATTATTCCCTCCTTTGCCATTTCAGCTGCGCAAAACAAGATTATTTTCTCCGGAACATATCTTCTACGATAGTCTGCATCCTAAAGGTCAAACTTGGTTTATAATTGAAGTTTCAGGATGTTTATGTTCATTACGTCACATAATGTTTTTACGGTTTAAACATTTTGTAATATTTATATTTGACCAATTCCATTTCAAATTATGCAGAGTTTCAGGTTAGGGTGTTAGAATAAACTGGCCTTTAAATATATCATTCTACAATGAAAACGAACGGATACGTATTGCATAGTTTAGCCGAAAAAAATTTATCTTACGAATTACGAAATTCTGTTTTACGAAAATCTTCGAAATTACGAAATTCTGTCTTATGAAAATCTTAGGAATTACGAAAATCTGTCAGTTTTATGTCGAAAACAAAGTTGTTTAGAATTAAAATTCTTAGATTTTTTTAAAGTTTGCATTCCATCGACTTAAACATTTACGAATTTTTGCAAAAGAATCATAATTTTGAACTTGGTTATCACTACTGAGTAAATTTGATCCAAAATTGTATTTTTTGTACATTTTTAAACACATATATTATAGCTTAAAATTTATCGTATGTTACACGTTGATAAAAATAATATGACTGTCTTCAATGGAAATTACAAAATATTGAAATACCTTTTGGTTAAATTCATTTTTTTAACTAAAAATTTTACGATTCCATTTTTGGTTGAAAAATTATATTTTTTTAGTTTAAAATTCAAGTGTTTTTTGTAGAAAATATGCCTTTTCGCTAAAAAAATTCAACAATGTGGATCAAATTGTTTTTGTTTCAGGACTGAAAAATCTTGGTTGAAAATTCAACACTTTTGTTGAAAATTCGTCGTTTTAGCTAGAAAATTCTATTATTTTGGTAGAAAATTCAAATATTTGGATGCAAATAAGCTTGTTTGTTGAAAATTCATGATTTTGGGTTCAAAATTCAATTCCTTTTTAGGAAATTCGTCTTTTTGGTTTGAAAATTCAACAATTTGGTTGAAACTTTCTTCTTTGTTGACTGAAAAATCTTTTTTCGTTGAAAGTTCATTCATTTTGGGTTATAATTCATCTATTTTTGTTAAAATTTTACTATTTGGTTTGAAATTTAATTATTTTGTTGACAATACAACTATTTTGTTAAAATGTCAACTTTTTTGTCGAAAATTCAACTATTTTGTTGAAAATTCGTCTTTTCGGGTTGAGAATTCATCTGTTTTTTTCTTTTATCCGTCTTTTCCTTTTTGGCTTTAAAATAATTTTTTGTTCAAAATTTGTCTTTTTGATTTGATAATTCATCTCTGTTTGGTAGAAATTTAATCATTTTTGGTTAAAGATGCAACTTGTATTTTATTATGGCTATTAGATTAATATTATTTTATTATTATGCTGTCTTTTAAAAAATGTTTTTCTCCTTCATTGAAAAATTGATTGTAAAGAAATTACCTCACCTGCTCGGACTATTGGAATGATCGTAAAAGATTTCGACCTCAACGATCGCCGCAATTTCTGGGAGGCATTTTTGACGTTGTGCATCTTTTTATCATTGCAGCACAGCATCAGGTGTAGTAAGGCAAAATTAGAAGCGTTTTTCCCATCTTTTGTTCAAAAGTAAAGTTTGTGGACTTTGCTACAATTTGAAAAGTAGAAAATATTGTGTCAATAGTTTATTACGTTCATTAAACAACTTCTCATAAATTAGTAAAGTTTGGAAAAGTGAGGTTAGAAAGCTACAGACTCTTTATACACTTCTAACTGATTTTAGATACAGAGAAATTAAGATGCATTTTCAAATCAACATTTGTGAAATCATAATCCAACAACTAAAATGATGTTCTTACCTATTTTTATCAGCAAATATTGTGTTTTGCGTTTTAACGAAAACTTCGGCCATGTCTTAACGGTTTATGTTGACAGTACAAACCAGTACAGGCATCCTGACGCGTTCCACATTCACTAAATCTTTA
>CAKNYM010033856.1:0-46245 GCA_932195095.1 Andricus curvator
CATGATCTTCCTGGCATAAATCCACTTTGGACTTCCCATATTTTTACACGACCTTAATTATAATCATAACCATGAGACAGGATAAAATTTTGTTGAAATTTTAAATAGTTAAATAATAATTGAATTTATACTTAACTGACAAAATTCGCCCCTTCACTTGGTGCGGCCTGGGTCGGAGCTGCCAAGGCTCATGATTTTACACTTTATAAATAAGATTAAGTTTTTCGCTGGACGCCAGCTCAGTCGAATCCCAACCAGCAAGGAATATGTTCTTTTAAATTAACTTAAGCGATCGACAGGGATCACAGTCTCTATTCTTTCTAAAATAGAGGAATAGAGGATTTTTTTCCAAAATAGAGGACCTTTTTTCCAAAAATAGAGGACTTTTTTTTAAATGAAGGATAGTATATGAATCAAGGTTAATAAAAATGTTATTAGTGTTCGGATGAACAATTATATATTTTTTTGAAGAATTTAGAATGAAGTCAGTGGGAAACAAGGTATCTTCTAATGAACGTATGTACATGACCATTTACACTACAAACTAATAAACCTACATGAGTGAAGTCAGTAGAAAATGAGACATCTTTGAATAAATGTCTGACCATATTCGTTAAAAAATAATGAAACTATATAAACTCTTTAAATGATAATGTGCTCAATAAGTTACAACTTAAACAATCGTAAATCACAGTCTTCTAGCATTCTTTTTATACTTATTGGAATGGGATTCATATTTGAAATCGATACGCGGTTGATATAAGCAGTGCCATCTACAGGCAATAATCCAACTACATCCTTGTGGAACTGCGTGCCAGTCAATCGCTCGTGAATACCTTCACCGTTCGGATTTTTTATTGAAGATTTTGCAATTTGTATCAACAAACCTAAGGTTAATCGGATCTTCCGCTTTTTCATTGAGTTCACACATCCTATATACCTGTGGTTCTAACAATGCTTAAGTTAATCTCAATTTTACTTGTCTTATTTAATTAGCATCAGTTGTAACTAAACAGTTTACAGCCATTTCATTAAATATAAAAGTTTTAGAGTTTACAACTTACAATAAAAAACATATTATTAATAGAAATAGATAGTCGTACAAGCCTTTTTTAAATTTTAATAGGGCATTACTGCTTCATAGTTTATTAAATTAGTATCACATTGAATATACTGAAGAAAATATTGTTACTGGAAATTACCAAGTAATGGTATATTTTTCTAATCAAAAAAAGAATATTCTTCTCCAGGGCAGAAGAAGGTATTAAATACCTTGTTAAACTTTTCTTTGCCATTCTTTTCAGCATTTCAGTAGTTCTCTTTCTGATATTTTGCTGTAACCCATCTACCTTCCGTCGTTTATTTTCTTTATCCCGAAGTTTTTGTAGACTGTGAATTAATTCTTTTACAACTATATCTTTGATATTTCTCTTCACAACCAAATTCAACTCATCTTGCACAGATTCGGCATCAAGCGTGGCATTTTTGAATTCCTTTTCTGCTGATTTTAAATAACCCTCTAATTTCTTAATTGTGTTTTGTTCAGTTTTAGCAGCTTTCTTCTCAGCGTGTTCCTTAAGGATTTGCGTTTCGTTATCCAAGTAAAGCTGGTAGGACGAATGAGCCTACTGTGCCAGTCTTACTAATTTAGGAGTTATAGGCACTTTGTGCACCATTTTATCATGTTTTTTAAGCCGTCAGCAATTGCAAGTTTTGCATTTAAAGTTCTTTCCGTCATTCTATTTTTGTCTTCAGTTAAAAGCCTTCCTGATAGTGAAAAGCCCCTTTCTACAAACAGCGTTTCCATATGTCAGAGTAAGAGCAGTTTATTGGACTTGCTTTATCTCATGATATCTTACACTAGGATTTGAATGATTTTGAAGGCTAAATATGAGGCTCCAATAAGAATCAATTCATTCATCCTTTTTCAGTTTAAATCGCACATTTTCGTCCAGTTGTAGCATTCTAATTTATTGTTGTCAATACAAAGAAGTGGATTTAACTGCCCAATTTTTGTCATGTAAGATACAACTTTCGTGTTTCGTAATATTTCCGGGCAAAACACATTGGAAATATTTCAAGGCTTTGAAACCCTTAAATTTTGTGAGTAAATGATTTACTGCGGCAGTGTAAAATTCTTTTACTTCAGGCATGAAGAAAAAAATTTCTTTCTGAGAAAAAGTTGCAAATGTGCCTTTTAATGTTTCTCCAGGATTTACCTCAAGCAAATATGAAAAGTTTGTTTTATCTTCAAGAAGTGAAGTAAGTTTTTCCCTAAAAAATGAAGATGCTTTCAGCCTAATCCTCTTCCTCTTAATTATATGATTGGTCTTTGGTACCAAACTCATTAAAATAACATTGCAATGTGTTGCAGTGTTTTATAATATCTTAGAATGTTGTTATATGTGTAAATAAAACTCATATTTTATTGTTTGTAGAAAATACAAGCCAGTAGTCACTAAAAAAACGCGCCGCGTACTGTACATCTCTGGTGGTGTGGAAACTAGCACACATGTACATTTTTAACCAGACTCTCGGCAATAATTAGACCAATTGCCAAAACAGTTAGACTGACATTTTGTAAATATATTTACAAATCGATCATTCCGGGGGGGGGGGGATATGTTAATCTAGGGGACGTAGAGATTTTTTTGTGACAAGATGGTTGTCGCACGTCAAAAACATCACCTTAAAAAAATTCTCAAAAAATTTGAACATTTTTTTACCTTTTATTTTTTATTCCCCCTCCATAACTTCCAAAAAAAAGCAATTTGAATGTTAAAAGTCTGTGGTTTTTTGCTACATTACGATGAACATTTTACATAAATTTCAGCCTGATACGAGGGGGGGGGGGGGCGATTCACCATGCTTACCCGCCTACAACTTTTTATTTAATTATTTCAAATCAAATTTGAAATTTCCTTCCCTTAAGCGAATAAAGGTGAATCATCAACTATGATTGGGTTACCATTAATACCAGAATTTTAATGCTAAAAATCACAACCCAGGTGCGAATTGACCGTCGGCCCATGTTTGAGTTAACCATCGCACGGTCGGTCCAACTTTGTGCGCCACTGGTCGGACCAACCAGCTAAATGTTAACGGTCAACCGCCTTTGGTTTCTCAACGTTGGACCGACATTTGGTCCCATATATGGTCCATCTATTAAGATGATGCCGGCCCAACCTTGGGCAACAATGTGGGGCCGACTCTGATTTTTGAAGGTTGGTACTACATTGGCAAGAAACGTCTGGCCAACCTTGTAACCAATGGTAGGGCGACTCTTGGGAACCAATGGATGAGCTAACCAGACAAATAATAATTAACCGACCTTAACTGCTAACCGTTAGCTTCGCAATACTGCCGCGCAAATTAAAAAAAACGTATCTAGGTCAACTCTTGTCCACAGTCGAGTAACTTCATGGTCGTTTTGAAATAATGAACCAGAGTCTATTCGACGGCCAGCCCATATTTGGGCCAAGGTTTGACCGACCGTCGGGTGCATCATGGTGACTTGTACAAGTCAATGTTATGCCGACAGTCGGGCCCTCTCTTGCCCAAAGTCGGGCCCACCGTACTTTCACAGTCTATTTGAAACAATGAACCAGAGTTTATCCGACGGTCTGCTCATACTGTCGTTACAACCGCGTTCTTGCGGTCGTACCGACCAATCTGCCACAGATTGTCCGATTGTGGGCCCAAAGTTGGGCCAGATTTCGGCCGACATTCGGCTTTTCGCCCGCCGCCGACGTCGCGTCGGTTCCCAATGTCGGTGGGACCATGGCAGCTTTAAAACACCTTAGCCGGCCCAACTCTGGTTACCGTGGATCGCTTACCAAAGCATGGCCGACTTTGAGCCGATGGTCAAGCACTGGCATCCGACCGCATTTCGCACCTGGGAACATTCGTAGTTCCGAAATAAGTGCAGAATTGAAAGAAGCACAAATTTAGATACAAAAGGACAATAATTCAGTATGTTCAAAATAATTACCGATTGTTTTAAAATAATTACAGTTGTGATTTATGTGCGCGTTTCAAGCCAGAATTATTGATATTGATAAGTCATTTCAGTTGAGTGATTCTAAAGATAGTTAAAATAGGGTAAGACATGTAAATTTTAGTTTGAATTTTAGATGAAATAAAAAAAAATTAAGGATTCTTTAACATCAAATCGGGAAATAAATAGAAATAAAGATTTTCAATTTATGTTATCAACTTTAAGATATATAAGAATTCGAACTTCTACAAGTTTAAAGCCTAGAGTAGGTTAATTGAATTCACGTATTCAATCTTGCATCAGAAACTTGAGTTGGAAATCGACAAGTTAAGTATAATTCTTTCAAGATCATACAAATATTCCTTGATATTTATTAATAATTATATTTACTGATATTAAGTTATTAGTATTGTATTCGGAAGGGCATCAAGATCATAAGACTACTCAATTGAATTTTTTTCATTGTCCTGGAAAATTAGAAATTTTTTATTTTATTTTTAATTAGAAATTTTTTTGTCAAGATAAAGAAGAAGTGAAATTTTTCTTATATAACCATGATTATCCACGAGACGATTACAAACAAGTACTGCAACTCACATTATCATTTTTGGGTGAGGAATCGACAATAGTATATTGGGTGACGAGGGTCGAAAGGCAACGATTTCACGAGTGTGAAGGTAGCTGCCCGAATCTCGGCCCGAGAGTCATGCATACAATTTTTCATCATATTGATAATCGAAAATTCGACTTGAGATGCCTGTGGAGCGGGTCGACAATCGAATTTTCAACCCTAGGGAAGAAAGTGTTTCACATCGCCATTTACATTGATCTGTCACTTTCTTCCCTAGGGTAGAAAATTCGATTTTCAACCCACTCCACAGGCATCGAAAGTCGAATTTTCGATTGAGGTATGATTAAAAAGAATTTCTGATCAGCATTATGGCTCCTGGAGCCGTTCATAGAGCTAGGAGGATGGAAAAAATCATATATAGTGTTAGGATTTGCTTATTTCGAATTCAGTTGAAACTTAGTTCTACTGAACTCGCAGCTTTGCAGAAATTTAACGTACTTACAGTTCGCCTATATATAAAAAAACATTCCTCTTATATTGTTGAAGACATCCAGTGTATATTATTCCAGGGAAAAAATGTTAGGGGCCATTTCAGACCATTAATTGCAATGGTACTCTAAGTCCGATAATGTCTTCACAATTTTTTGGAACAAAATTTACGGGTTATTTCTCAATAAATAAAAAATATTTTTTAGGGGTACGGTAATTTGTGAGCCCTACGTTTGTATTTAAAAAAATTAAAAACTAATAAAATTCATGTTTAGGCCTAGAACAGCCTAGTGGAACCTGTAAACAATTTTTTTTAAATAAAAGAAAATTTATGGCAGTATCTTTTGATGAAAACGAAGAAAATTAGGGGATAGCGTTTGCAAAATGAAAAAACTCACTTTTTTTGGGCACCCTAATATATATATTCGGTTTCACTTCCTTCGGAGTCGAACCGAAGGGCCTGTGACAAAGCCACTGAACGCGTCCTCGGGTTGCGGATAGAGGGTCCCTTTACCAAGAGTTTCTGCTGAATATGGTTGCAATAAATAATAAGCAGTCGCCGACACATGGCCGGGGTCCCAAAGGAATTAAGCCCCAAGTGAACACGTTACAAGCGTGCCAAAATCTGACTGGAACCAGGGTGAGGTATCTCAAACGGTGACTCTGAGATACCGGGCGACCTCTCAGAGTATGCAGCCTTATCCTTGCATGCGGGGCTCTACAAGGATGACGAACCCTTTCCCCTAGCTGCTCGTGTGAAACACAATGATAACACCAAACATAGTTGTGGTAAGTGCGGTTCAAAACTATCGAACGCGCAGGGCTCCCGCCAATAGGTCGGGCAAAAATGCCGACTACCCTAGAGTTGGGGGAGCCAATGATGACAGAGTCCATGTGATGGACCGGCAAAATCTCAATACTTTTGAGTGGATGAATCGACTCAGGGACGACCTGCTGGAGTGCTATGATACCAGTATGGCCCCTGAACGAAAAGGTTACATGGCGCGACTGCATGCTCTGGAGTGCGAGAAACACCCAGAGCTCTCGAATTTTTCGCAAAAACGTCTGCGAAACCGTGCCGAGGATCTCCGGAAAAGGGGTTATATAAGCGGAGCGCCTACTCAACCGCAGCCAGAACAAGCCGGCAACAGAGGAAGAGAGGCGACACTGAGACCAACCTCGAACAGGCATAAAATAGAGGAAAAACGATGCTTCAAGACCCGGAGAAACATCAACATTCAGGTTTCTCCCAAGCCCAAAGATCTGACTGAACTGGATGATGAGCTTCGTGGTGATTTTTCCGAAGAATCCGACCTCAGGACTATCAATTGTGTTGTGTACAATGCAGCGAGAACTTTGGCAGATGCAAACCGTAAAACAAAACCAACGGTTGATCATAAGACCAAAAGACGAATGCATCAACTCAGCACAAAGATAGGCTGGGCAAGACAGTACGAGTCCCGCATTCAGTGTGTGATAGACTACATAACATCTGGCAGGACTTTCACTGCCAAGATTCGACAGTTTGCGCGCTAACTGCGGATTCGTCATCACACCATCAACAAGTCAAAGCTACTGACCATCAGGCAGAGAGAGAGGTGGGTCAGAGAATATCAACAGTTTTTGTCTGACCCATCTCGACTCTTCCAAGACCCTCCAGTTACTGTCGACCATCCGCCCAAACCAGAGGAGGTTGAAGCATTTTGGAAAGAAGTCTACGAAGTCCAACATCCACTTGAAGAAGGCTCAAAGAACATAAATAGCTTCAAGTAGCTGTGCAATGCCCTCATAACAGCTGAGGAGGAATGCCCACCTATCACTACCGATGAGGTGAAAAACGTATTTAGAGGCATGAAGAACTATTCCGCTCCGGGACCAGATGGTATCAAGCCCTTCTGGTTCATCCACACGTCGTGAGGTGCATAGAGAGATTAATGCCGCTTTGGAAAACCAGATTTACTATCTCATCTGGAAAACATCGTGTGATCACTAACAGTATCACCTTTCAGAGAGGTGTGTTTCAGGGCGACACCATGAGCCCTCTCCTCTTTTGCCTCACATTATTTCCACTATATCTCGCACTTCGCCATTCCGAAGGGTACCTCTGCGGCAAACCTGGAAACCGAAAGCATAAGGTCACTCATGTATTTTACATGGATGATCTTAAGATCTATGCCTGAAGATCCTGAGCTCGTTGACGACACCTTTGAGCTGGAGAGACCTATATATACCTGGGCGTGCCACAGAGCCGCATTCAGGTCGTGACATCTATAAAGGATACTCTCCGATGCAGATACAAACGCCTCATCCGACGGATATATATGGTCTTCCGAACTGTCGGCGAGGAACAAAGTATCTGCAACGAAGATGCTTGCCGTCCCCATAGTACTCTATTCATTACCTAAATTACCTAAATTTCTGTCTGTGTTGCTTAAATATCTAGCTGTTTTAGCTCAATTTTCCTATCTAGAAATTATTTAGATAAATTAGCTAGATGATTTCTAGATGGTAAAATTAGCTAAAACAGCTAGATACTTAGGTAACACAGCTAGATATTCAGGTAACACAGCTATATTTTCTTAGAAGACGCAATCCAGCTAAACGTCTAGCTCGGACAGCTAAACCTTTTTTTCAGTGCATGAAGAATACCTTAGAAAAGCTAAAGAAAAGATGCAGGTACAAAAAGAAAAGTACAAAAGAATAAAAGACTCATATACAGTTCTACCACAAGGAATATAAGAATCCGGTGACCTAGTTAAATTGGTTTATCACTGCAAGGACAAATTACCACCTGGCTGGAAAGGACCGGCAGTAGTACTCGAAAAATTAGATAAAAATAATTATATTAGCCTTGTTAATAACGATCCAATAAGGATTTATACAAAGAAGCTAATGTCCTATTGTAATTAATTAGAGAAATGCTGTTCATTCTCGTCTTGGGACTCCTACAAATGACAATAGCCAATCTAACTAGAACGGCACTCCACGGTAACCTCTACATCGAATATGTAATAAAAATACACTTATACCATGACACTTGGGCCCTAATGTGTATACCATTAAGCCATTTCCCTTTCAGGGTAGGCGTGACAATACCCGATTCGGGTAGTGTTTCTAGGTGGATAGTTTTCTTGTAGTTATAAATAACTACAAATTTGGGCTCACCACACCCATAATATGCCAACAGCACACAGTATTCTCGAATGGTCACCCATCCATGTAGTAACCGCGCCCAACGCTGCTTAACTTCAGTGATCTGACGAGAACTGGTTTTTGCAGCGTGGCATGGCTTGGTTGGAGTAAACTTAACAAACACTCAAGAGCGACTCTACAGCATAAGAAAACCCGTACAATGGGCTGGTCAAGTCTGTAATCGCAATTGTCATAAAGCCAACGAAATAAACCTGATAGAATTACGACTAAAGAGACTAAAACGAAAAGAAGACATCCTTAGCAAACTACTTGGGTAGAGCAATAGACCCAAAAGAGGCCTAGCCAATTTTGTAGAAGATATATCAAAGACACACTTTGTTACTCTGAGTAACAGTGACTTACATAAACAGCGAATTCGATAAACTATATACCTACTGAGATAAAACTATTAAACGAATGTAAAGCTACAGATTAAGATACCAACAGTTGCGATTCCTCTTTAGTTAAACGATATGCAGACATTAAATGTAATAAATCACCCTACCTTTTACACAAAGAAACATACATCTTCGTACAAGACCGATATATTATAATACCCGCTAATGAATTAGAAATCGATGCATTATATCCTAACGAATTAAAGACTTTCAAAATAAACCGAGCTACTTTAATCACCGGAGCAGGATGTAAATTATCTTCAGGCAATATCGAACTAAAACTACCAAACTCTCAGACACTGCATGAGATAATTACCGCAAATGGAACTTTTGAATTAGATTTTGACATAAGGGAATTAGAAATGTTAAAAGACAGATTAGTACAATTACCGCAACAATTAGACAACGACAAATCGTTACCGACACGATTAAGTCTCGATGATACCGAAAATATACTCAATAAGATAAGTTCACATAAGCTTATGCATACCACAATACCACCGCAATAACCTTAATCGCATTCTATTTACTTCATAGATGTGGAATAATCGACCTGACAAAATCATGTATACCTTCTAAAATAGAAATTTTTTGTATCAAAACGATAGATAATGTAAATACAGTCCCACATATAGTAAAATATACAAGCGGACCCACTGAGGAATTATTAAAGAATAGAATAGTTCGTTTTTCTAATTATAAGCAAAACTTGTAATAAAGAATTAGAGGACTAAATACAGTCTAAAAACGGGGGTGTAACGAGGCCATCAGCCGAGGCCCACCTACGAATATATAAACCTACCTATATAAGCTTAACTACTAATGTATTTAGTTAGTTATACTTTTGTCCTTGCACTTACTCATTTAAATAAAGAAATCGCTGCACCTTTAGGTACAACTCTGTTTAAAAACATAAATTATTCTATGGACCGTTACAGGAACTCATAAGCGTCAACAGCTTCTACAGCAAAAGTTGGAGATTCGGATAAGGCTGGTCTGAGTAGTGGGATTTATGGGGGAATTAATATAACCGCGATTGTGAACAGTAAATATAAGCTATTTTCACGTTTATCGTTTAAAACGTGTCTGAAAACTATGAAAGGCTTAAAAGGTATTCAAAATGTCTAGAATATAACTAAAACCTAGATTTGTAAAGTGTGTTACGCAATGGAACCACTGCATACCATTATTCTAATTGGTTCAGCGTTTTGCAGGATATGACGTTTCAAGGTCACAGAGTTGTTTCCAAATGGCTTTCGATATTAAAAAAAAATATTAAAAAATTTGTTTTTATCTAAAATTGTTAGAATTGTATGTACTATTCAGCAGCTTCAGCGGTATCACTGCCTTTCAGGCAGAACCTTATTCCGTCGAGTGTATAAATTTGCTAAACAAAAATGTATTATTTTTATTATTTAAGAAATATATTATCTAAAATGTATGCAACATCCCCATTCCGAATAAATGGTCCAAGAATGTTGAGAATACAATTTCACAGGTTTTGAAAATTAACTATCGATAGCGATTATAAGAAGAATTTTCAATTTTGTACGAAAGTAAAAACTAGCTCCCGAAATATGGGGACGCTGAATAAGTATAACATTTAGAGTGGTCCAAAAACCGCTTTTCGAGCTACAGGGCAAGCCCCCCCCCCCCCCAGTTTTCATTTACGGAGAAAGAAAATCTGTAATTTTTTTTTCGAAATTCGAATAACACGTGCCACCAGGCACTCCAAAAGCCCATTTAATTAACATGGGGAAATTTTTGATTTTCAAAAAATTAAACTCATACTTCAGGGTTTGATCGAAACATGCCAAGTTTTTTAGGGATTAAAGAGGAGTGTCTACGAAATAAAACCATATTAATAATTTTTGTTTTTAACCTACCATTATAGGAGGGGTAAGGATGGGTTAAAAATAAAAGTTATTAGTATGGTTTTATTTCATAGACACTCCTCTTCAATCCATAAAAACTTGGCACGTTTCGATCAAACCCTGAAGTATGAGTTAAATTTTTCGAAAATCCAAAATTTCCCCATGTTAATTAAATGGAATTTTGAGGTGTCCGGTGGCACGTGTTAATATTCGAATTTCGAAAACAAAATTACAGATTTTCTTTCTTCGGAAATGGAAACTTTTCGGGGGAGGGTGACTTGCCCCCTAGAGTGAAAAAAAAATTTGGCAATGTATTTTTGGACCACCCTAGTATAACAAATCTTTGATACAAACACAGTATTCTGTCCCGATAAAATCAAAATTTAGTGCCACGGTATCGCTCGGCGGTACGATTCTTCGCTGAAAGGCTTGTAAAAAGAAGTTTTTTTTTCTAATAAACGATAATTTCAAGAAATATCGATTCTGAAGGGAAAGAATAGTATATTGTACACTAGGGCGTATCGAAAAAAAAAGTTGTTTGCTCGAAGTTGTAATAGCAATGAAAACTTTCTTTTGGGAATCAAAAACACTCCCCTGAAGTTTCATAAAAAATTCCTTCTGTCTCCGCATCGTAGATATAGCTAACAAATCACAAAAAACGAAGCACTTCTTCAAATATGAACAGCAAAAAAAATTTTTGTTTGAGATATAAATTATCAATAAAAATAGTTTAAAGCAAGTCGATTTATACCTGTATAGCGATAATTCCACTTCAATATTTCTTGCCCTCCCTAATTGACTTTGAAGTTTCAAAAAATCGAAAAAAGTCGACTTTACCGCTATTTTCTTAGATTCATGGTAAATTTCTCGACTATTTGTCCATATAATGTGTGATATACGTTAATCAGAATGTATTGGCAATATGTTGCAACAATAATATATACACTCGAAAACATTTTTACCTTATTTACATACCGAAAATTAATTTTGTTGTGAAATAAAGAGCAATATATCACTTTTAGATATTTTCTTATAATCCAAAATCAATAAAAATGATTTTAATATCGACATTCTGCATATATTATTGGTGTAACATATTTAAAATACATTCTTCTTAACGTACATCAGACATTTCATGGTCAAATAGTCGAAAAAATTGCCGTAACTCTAAGAAAATAGCGAAAAAGTCGATTTTTTTTCGATATTTTGAAATTTCAAGTCACTCAGGTAGGGTAAAAAATATTTGAATCATTTTTTGATATGTAGGTACAAATTTACTTGCTTCGAACTATTTTTTTTTGATAATTTATATACCGAAAATTAATTTTATTGTCAAATAAAGAGCAATATATCACTTTTAAATATTTTTTTGTAATTCAAAGTCAATAAAAATTATTTTAATGTCAACATTTGTTATATATTATTGTTACACCATATTGAAAATACATTCTTATTAACGTATATGAAACATTATATGGTCAAATAGTCGAGAAATTTACCATGAATCTAAGAAAATAGCGAAAAAGTCAACTTTTTTCGATTTTTTGAAACTTCAAAGTCCAAAGTCAAAAGGAGGGTAAAAAATATTTTAATGGAATTATCGCTATACAGGTATAAATCGAATTGCTTTAACCTATTTTTATTGATAATTTAAATCTCAAAATAAAATTTTTTTGCTGTTCAAATTTGAAGAAGTACTTCGTTTTTTGTGATTTTTAGCTATATCTACGATGCGGAGACAGAAGGAATTTTTTTTATGAAACTTTAGGTGAGTGTTTTTGACTCCCAAAAGAAAGTTTACATTGCTATTAGAACTTCGCGCAAACAACTTTTTTTTCGATACGCCCAATGTACACCAAGCCAGCGAAATAGTCTTTTACGGCCGAGCGTGAGTTTTTACAAACACGCGAGACAGAAAAAAGACTTCACTGCCTCGACACACGATATTTTATGTAATAAGAGCATGGTGTCCGAGTTTTCTCATGATATTTCACACGTCTCAGGTTTGAAGTTAGTTTAAAGGAACAAGTACAGCGCAGAACGCGTATGCGTATGCGCGCGCATTTTTCGCGGACAAAAAAGTACCCCACCACCAACTACAGAACCACAGAAAACGAGGAAACCATACTCGTGTTACATAAAATTATTATTACGCTAAAATTTAGTCTTAAGTCTTTTAAAAAAATGTTGGTTATCTAGCTTTGTACTGCCCCCTTCAATGAAGGATTTGTAATAGGAAAAAGACATCCATGAAGAAAAAGAAAAACTTTTCTATCCTCAGATCGTAAAGTAAATCCTTTCTTCCACAGACGAATGATTGTATGACAATAATTATTTTTATTTCTCACCATGCTTTCTTCAGTTCATTGTGTATCGCTTTGAAATTTGTTCTCCTAATAACAACCTATTTACGTAACCTACAACGAGATGCAAAAGTCGCACCACTACGCTTTCCATGCCTTGCAAAACAACAAATTTTAAATACGATGTTTTGAGTCTTTTCTTTTGTTCTGCCCACCTCCCTTTTATGAAAAGCAACGCCAGTCACTTTCCAGGAGAATGTGAGAGAATAGTGATTTGTAAACCATTTATTTAACTTTAAATAGTAAACGATAAACCGCGCGGGGCTTACAATGATGTGTAATCATATATGCAATGACATGGACTATAATACAATGATCGAGGCTCTATTATACAGGATTCGTCTTCTTCACATTGCCACTGTGGCTAACAGCACCGTAATGTCGTCCGGTTTTCCACCTAAACAAATTAAAGGATTATTTTTACTTATGAATTAAATTTATTTCTACTTATTTTCGTACTAATAGGCCTCGAATTATTTGTTACAGAAAAAATGGGCGATGATCAATTCCGCTCCAGCCACCTGCGTATAGT
Organism: Andricus curvator; assembly: GCA_932195095.1. Classification (NCBI taxonomy): domain Eukaryota; kingdom Metazoa; phylum Arthropoda; class Insecta; order Hymenoptera; family Cynipidae; genus Andricus; species Andricus curvator. Next base: position 13,417 of record CAKNYM010033856.1, read on the forward strand.
TCCCTCACTACGCGGCTTCCTTTAGTCCAACTGCTGCCGTCGAGCCTGGTCAGCGAGAGTCCTATGTACCTAATGTGGACTAAAATGGAAATATAACAATTTTTAATTTAGAACTTGGTATATTGCAAATATAACATTCTAAATCTGTGAATTATAACGATTCCAGCGATATATTATTTGACTAAGAAGTTGAAAATTAAAGAATAAATGTTTTAGTTTATGTGAAATTTTATTCAGTGTATTTTACTCAAATCAACTGCAGTAGCTTTAATTTGTCAAAAAACAATCATATATCAAAAATAAACAATCTATATCAATTACCAAACAATAGCATTTCTCAAAATTATCCTTAAATAATTTTACACTACCAGTGCAAAAGTACGAATAGTCTCATTCCTAGCCCAATTTTGAAACTCATTAACAAACATCATAAATTTCGTTTCAATTTGTTTATGAAAGTTAATTAAAAATACTATTTTAACATATAAAAAGCAGAATAAAAAGTACTATCGTAAATATATTTTCATTTACAAGTGCAGGAATATTACTCGCAGGTACCAGTACCTGAAATTAAAGTTACATTTGTAATTTAAAGGTATACCTGTAGTTTTGAAATCTAATGTTGATTTGTGAATTTGAAGAATTGGACCGAACTGAAAAATGTTCCATAAAATTTCACATAAACGTGAACATTTATTCTTTAATTTTGAACTTTTTAACTCAAATAACACATCGTTGGAATCGTTATAATTCACAGATATCGAATATTACATTTGTAAATTACCAAGTGCTAAATTTTAAAAATGTTATATTCCGCATTTTAGTCCTCATAAGCTATAAAGGACTCCCGCTGACCAGGCTCGGGGGCAGCAGTTCGACAGAGTGAGGGGAAACCGCATAGTATGGGAACCGTACGTAGGTAGCTGCGGCGGAATTGTCATCTGCCCGAAAAAATAGGACAAACAGGGGTATCAAAGAATATAAAATTTTAAGTACTCTAAACTAAATAATTTAAAAATTAAGTATTCAAAATTTTATATTGAATTCAAGAGTAAGCATAGAGTCATTCTATTAAACTTGAAAATTTTCAATTCAAAGTATTTAAAATTCAAACAAGCAAGATTCGACCTTTCTTGCTGCAGAAGGACCTATAGGTAATTTCGATAGTTTTCCAAAAAGGAAAAATGTTGCATCACATCGGGGATTTTTTTATGAAACGGGTTTATTCCTTACATTGTAGCGAAAATAGCACAAACTTTTTATCTTACATATCGAACTTGTTTTTCAAAAAAAAAAAAAAAAAAAACCTTACTCTGAATATCTAATATCTATCTAAATATTGATTATTATTCAAATTTCTTGTTGTTTGATAGAGACGAAATCTGAAAGAAAGCGTAGAATTTCAGCACTAATCGTCCGCGAATCATTGTACTCAAATTCTGATGAATTCATTGACATTTCCTTGAAAGTGAATTCAAAGTGAATTCTACTAAATTTAATACAGTTCAACTGAATTAAGAGAACTTTAACGAATTCTAGTAGATTCAAGAAAATTCCAGCGAATTCGAAGGATTTTAAGTAGATTTCAGAGATAAATGACTAAATAAATGACTAAATTATCGAATTGTCAAATGGAAAGAAAGGGACGGTTCTTATAAACTTTTTAAAACATTTTTTCTCTGTTAAAAAACAAAGAAAACGACCATTATTTGAACCATAAAAGGTTAATATTGAACTCAGTATAACCTTTTTTTTTAAACTTGTTTTTCGTTTTTCGAAGTTTTTTTGCAATTATCTCGAGAACCGTTTGAACTATTGCAAAAATATGGTAGTCATTTACCGAAAAAAAGGTTGATTCGAATTAAACAAGAAAAACTACTTGGGAAATGAAATCTCCCATTGCACAAATGGACGCATAGGTTATCCTTCTTTCAAGTGGAATTTTATTATATTTTGAAATACTTTTATTAAATTGAAGTTGTTTGACCTTCAAAGGTTAAATTTGAAATTGTAAATTTCGCATGACTTAAAGTGGTTGACTTTCAAGCGTCTATAATAATTATTATTCAATACTAATTGCTTTATTATATAAATTATGAAAAGAATTAAACATTTTAGAACTCCAACATGAAATATATAATAATGCAAAATATTGTAGCCTACAAATAATGCAATTTTCAAAATAATAGTAGAATTTTTAACTAAAAGAGATAAATTCTGAACCAAAAATATAATGTTTTAAAAATAATCAAATTTGAACCATCAAAAAGTTGAATTTTCAATCCAAAAGGATGGATTTTCTATCCAAAAAGACGAATGTCCAACAAAACAGTGAACTTTCGATAAAAAATATGACTGTTTAACGAAATAGTTGAATTTTCAACAAAATAAAATTAATATTCAACCAAAGAGATGAATTTTTAACTAAAATTATGGAATATTCAACTGAAATAATAGTTACATTTTCAGTTTAAAAAAATATAATTTTCAACCAAAAAAACATCCAAAGAAAAAACAAGTTTTCAATCAAACAGCTCACTTTTCAACCAAAGAAATGCATTTTTATTTAAAACGATGAATCTTCAACGAAACAAAAAAATCATTTTTAACAAAAGAGTTTAACTTTCAACTAAATAATTTTATTTCCAACCTAAAAGATGAATTTTCAACTAAAATGATAAATATTTAACTGGAATACTTGAATTTTTAACCGAAAAGAAGAATTTTTAAACAAGAAGATTAACTTTCAAAGAAAAAGATCATTTTCTACAAAAAAAATCGATTTCTTAACAAAATACGTGAATTTTCAACGAAATAGTTGAATTTTCAATTAAAAGACAAATTTTCATCCAAATTGTTGAATTTTGAAATAGAAAAGATCCATTTTCAACTAAGAATGGAACAGTTAAATTTTCACTTAAAGAAATTAATTTTCAATCAAACTGACGAATTTTTAACTAAAATGATGAATCTTCAACTGGAAAAATTGAATTTTCACCAAAAAAAGATACATTTATTTTCAACAAAGATAGTTATATTTTCAACCAGAGATGAATTTTTAATTAAAATGATGAATCTTCAACAACAAAAAATTGATTTTTAACAAAAGAGTTTAACTTTTAACCAAGTAGTTGAATTTTTAACTAAAAAAAGATGAATTCGCAACGAACAATGTAAAAAAAATTCTATTATAACTCAGAAATATTTCTTCTTTGAAATACTACTTCTACTCTAAAAACTGCTTGAAGTACTTTCTTTATCTGAAATTTAGAAGAGGGAACTTTCAAATTGTGACGAATCCCTGTTCCAACTCAGATAAATGAGGAGTAAGCGAATAAAACGTGATAAATCCATTTTTTTTAAAAAACTGAGAAAATGATTGTTTCTCTATGTTTCGAATATCATCAATTCGATTATCAAACTTAAGTCAGCGAAAAAAATCTCACAGAGCAACAAATTTGCAAGATTTTTCTTATAATGGAAAAAAATAACAATTCTTTCTCTCATAAAGTATACATATATTTAAAAATGTTCAAAATCAGACTCAAGGAACGCTACATTCTTTAAATCGTATGATAATTCCCGGTTTTAAATTAAATTCCCAGTCATTTCCCGGTTTTCCCCGGTCAATAAAATTCCGAGTTTCCCTGTCAAGTTGCCACCCTGGTAATTTCCCAAATTTTCAACTCGATATCTCAATTCGTGTAGACGTGAACGTAAATACATAGTTGCTAAACAATATGCCGGTAAAGTAGGAATCGGGTAAGAAGGACATGGCCTTAAAAAAAATTTTTAGCGTGTAGGAATATTGAAATCTTACCTATAGCATCTATTCCATTTTCTCTAGCATTTTGGGCAAACGGAGACATAAATGCTCCGTCAAAAGCGAGGCTGCGCGCCATCCAGGCGATCGTATTCGCTACCCCTTGTATTTTACAAGGATCTCGTTCGCCTTCGATTTTACGCATCTCGGTGACTAGCAACTGGTCAGGCACATTATCGAACACCCCATCTGTCGCCAGAAGTATCACGTCGCCGTCTTCAACACCGAAGCTTGAAGTATCGGCAGAATCCGGACTGAAAAGGTAAAAAATGCATAAATACATTTTACCTTTCTTTAGAGAAAAAAAAATTGGTTCATTTTCCAACATTTTGTTACAGATTTTACATAAATATTTACATGATTTAAGAACATTGTATATGATTTACAAAAGTTCTTGTGGGAAAATTCCAATAAACTTAATATAAATGACACTATTTTTGCCACTGACTTACAATTCTTTAAAATTAACAAATTTGTTTCTCATTAACAAAATATGACTCGCCGCAGGTGTAACAATCCGACACCGTACTTTGAATTTTTGTTAATATTTTAAAAACATCAAAAATTCATTTTCAAGTTATTTCCGGGTGAACTATTCATCAAGATAGAATTAAATTCGACTATTTGAATTTGATTCGAATTTTCTCTAAGATTCTATTTACTACGTTTTCTGGACATATTCGTCACATAAATGTATTAAATTATTTTATTTTTATATCAATATTTTATTTTTAAATTTTAATAGTAAGAAAAATGTAACATTTATGTGCATGATGAAACTGAGAAAAATTCAAGATCTATAATCAACATTTTATTTAATCAAAACAGACGCATCCAAAAGTATATCAATATTTATATATGACATGAGGACAAGTAACTTTATTGTTAAATAACACTCAAAATGCTATTAAGAATTCATTTTTTTGGTTAATGATTCACCATTTTAGTTGAAAAACTTGTTTTGTTGAAAATTCCACTATTATGTTAAAATTTTGTTGTTGAATATATATTTTTTTAAATGAAAATTTAACTATTCCGTGTTTAATTGAACATATATCTTCTTCGGTTGATAATTCAATTATTTGGTACCAAATTTCTGTATTTTGTTGAAACTTTGTCTTTTGTAATAGAATATTAATCTTCTTGGTGAGAAATTCACCTTTTTGGTTAAAAATTCATTTATTTCGTTAAAAACTTAACTATTACGTTGAAAAATCCATTAAAAAATTAAACATTTGTTTGAAAATTCACCTTTTTTGTTAAAAATTAATCTTTTTGGTTGAAAATTAATTTCTTCGGCTGAACATTAGTTTTTTTTTATGAAAAATAATTTTTTTAACTGAAAATTTAACTATTTCATTTTTTGTCCAAAATTGATCTTTTTTTATATACATTTAATCTTCTTGGTTGAAAATTCATCTGTTTGGTTGAAAATTTAAATATTTTGATGATAGTTCTCCTTTTTTTTAATTTGTCATTTTGTGGTAGAAAATTCATCTTTTGGGTTGAAAAATCAACGGTTTGGTTAAAAATTCATTTTTTGGTTGAAGGTTAATCATTTTAGTTAAAAATTCATTTCTTAGGTTAAAAATGTAATTATTTCGTTGAAATTTTCTTTTTTTTTAAATTAATTTTTTAACTGAAAATATAGATATTCCATTTGTGCTAAAAAATTGATCTTCTTTAGTTGAAAATTAACTTATTTTGTAGAAAACTCATCTTTTTGGTTGAAAACTCAACATTTTGGATGAGATATTTTTTTTCTTTATTGACTGAAAAATATTTCTTAGTTAAAACTCAACTCTTTGGTTGGAAATTCCTCTTTTTGGTTTAAAAACTAGTCAGAGGTATAAATGCACCATCACAGCACTAAAAGTCCTCCAGAAAATATCAATTATAGATCGCTAGTTGCGCTTTCTCATAGCTACACAAGCATTCTGGCGCTCACTTTTGATTATCATACGTTTCTGTTTCTTATAATTTTTTAAAAGTTAATCGCAGCTTAAAAAAATAAGGGAAAAGGGGAATACGTGGACAAAATTTTCAAATATAGAGATTATAGGGGATTTTGAGAACAATAGGGAAAATAGGGAAAAAGGGGGAATAGGCGACTTACTGTGACCTCAGAAATCCCAGTTTTTTTGGTCAAAAATGCAACTTTTTTCTAGAAAATTATTCTGCTTTGGTTAAAAATTCAACTGTTTGCTTGAAAATTCACATTTTCGGATTAAAAATTCAACTGTATTGTAGAAAAAATCGGGTTAAAAATTCAACAGTTTTCTTCAAAATTCGTCTTTTTTTACTTTAAAATTAAAAAATAGGGTTGATTTTTTTTTTTAATGAAAAATCTTTCTTGGTTGACAATTCAACTCTTTTGTTGACAATTCGTCTTTTTGACAGGAAAATTCATCAATTTGGTTGAATTTTTCTTCCTTGACAGAAAAATCTTTCAGAGTTGAAAATTCAACTCCTTTGTTGAAAATTTGTTGTTTTTTTTTTGCTTTAAATTTTAACAGCTTGATAGAAAATTCAACTATTAGGTTGAAAATTTAACGGTATGGTCGAAAATGAATTATATTGCGTTAAAAATTTGTATTTCTGTGTTGATCCCTTTTGGTGCAAAATGCAACTGTTTCATTGAGAATATATATTTTTTTGATTGAGGATTCATCTATTTTGTGGAAAATTCGTCTTTTTTGTTGAACTCTACTTTGTTTGATTAAAAAAAAAATTTTGTCGAAATATCGAATATTACATTTTTCGTTAAGACATCATTTTCGTCGAAAATTAACCTTTTCCATTGAAGATTCACCATATAAGTTAAAAAATTTATTTCTTTCGTTTGAAAATTCAACTTTTTGGTTTCAAATTTATGTATTTTAAATTAAAAAATTCAAAGATTTTTCGGGTTTCAATCGTGTGCGAAACTATGAATGTTGCCGACGTTTCGTGAACATTGCAGTTCACTTCTTCAGGGCTGACCTGAAACTGAAGTTTCAGGTCATGTTGTTCTTAGGTATGTATTCTCTACGATGCCTGTGATTGGCCAGATTGCCCCCTGGTGTGGGCTGGTTGAACTTGATTGGCCAATCAAGTCTATTATAAATAAATAATACAATACAACAAACAATAAATCTATTTATGTATTTTGTTGAAAGTTTTCCTATTTTGGTAATAAAAATAATTTTTTGGTTGAAAATTCATGCATTTTGTTAAAAATTCCTCTTTATGGTAAATAAATAAAATTTGTGTTAAAAAAAAAGTTTGGTTAAAAATAAATCTATTTTAATTGATTCAAATATTCTGATGAAAATTCGCCTTTTTTTTGTTGAATTAAACTGTTTCTAAAATTTTAATCTAAGCGCTAAGACAAACTAAAATTGTTGAAAATTGGGAATCTTGATGATTTGCCTAAAATTGTTAGAAACTTCAAGTTCTCGAAACTTTATGATTTTAGATTAAAATACTTTTTTAAAAATACAAATACACAGTGAAAAGCGCTAACATAAAACATGTGCATGTTCAATAATTTATTAGAAAATTTGAATGTTTTAATTTGACCGTGCAAGAGTATTAAGAAGCACAAATGTTTATAAATTCGAATAAAGTTTCCTATGATTTTTCTTATCAAAAGGGATGTATTTGTAGATTTAATTTTCAAAATTTCAAATTTAAGATATAAAACAACTTCAAGTAATAAAAAGCCAATCAGGTTTCAACAACAATGATTGCGAGATTTTGAGGTATTTCGTAACACCACTTTTTTTAGATAGATCTAAAATATAATTTTACAATACCTATCGCTGAGCACTTGTCCAGAGTGTCCAGGAGGGGGCAGGGATAACTGAAAGGGTGTGTTGAAGTAGTGCTGTTGTTCAGATGAACGATGCACCACTTCTCCTTTTCGTACAACTACAAAACCGCTATCTCCTATGTTAGCTGCATAAACGCTGCTCGTTTCTTTGTTGAGAACGATGACACATGCAGTACTACTACCTAAAAGTACAAAATAAAATAATTTCTTATTTGCCATTATTCAAAACAGTAACAGATTCTGATTTACTTTATTGAGGTATCATACCTAATATAGGTTGCTTATTTTCAAGTAATTCGTAGTAACTGCGTGCTAATAAACCTGCTGGTTCTGTAGGACTAAACCTTCCCATAGAGACTAGCCTCTCACACGTCCGCATCAGAAAACTCGAAAACTCCCCCGGATCTATTCCGTAGTGGATCCAGCCACCAACGCCATCGGCTACGCCTGAAAATATAACAAAAATTCTTCAGTATATTCTTATTAAATAAATTCAATTTTGCTACTAAAATAGAGTGTCTTCTCAAATCCTGGAAAAAAATTCCCTGACAATTCCAGGTTTTTTCCAGGTATCTCAAGTTTATTCTAGCTACAATTTTTCATAGCACAGAGCCATTCAAGTATTTCGAACTTTTTTAAACAATCAACTTGAGATATGTATACAATTTCGCGAATTTATTATAAATAAGGTTTTTTTTCATTTGTGAAAGTAACTTTATTAAACACTAGATGAATTTTTAACCAAATAAATGAATTTTCAACGAAAAAAAATAAATTTTCTACCAAAAAAGATGAATTTTTAACTAAAGAAAGATCAATTTTCAGTCAAATAGTTGAATTTTCAACTAAAAAAGTTACATTTTCAACCAAAAACGGAACAGTTAAATTTTCAGTTCAGAACAAAAATTTTAACCAAAGAGACGAATTTTCAACCAAAATGATGGAATATCCATCGAGAATACTTAAATTTTCAGTAAAAAAAAAAAATTTTCAATGAAAGAGATGAATTTTCAACTAAAGTGATGGAATATTCAACTAGATTAAGTAAATTTTTAGTTTAAAAAATTAATTCTCAAACAAAAAAAACGAATTTTTCATAAAAGTAATTAAATTTTCCATCAATGTAATAAATTTTCGACTAAAATAATCAATTTTCAATCAAATATTTGAATTTTCAACTGAAAAAGATAAATATTCAACCAAAAATGGAATAATTAAATTTTCAGTTCAAAAAAATTTAATGTTCAACCGAAAAAAAAACGAATTTTCGACAAGATATTTGAATTTTTCAACAAAGAACAAAATACATGAATTTTCAAGCAAAAAAAAATAATCTTTAACCAAAAATAGAATAGTTAAATTTTCAGTTTAAAAAACATATAATTTTCAACCAAAGAAACGAATTTCAACTAAAATATGGAATACATATCTGGAATAGTTAAATCTGCAGTTAAAAAAAATTATTTTTCAACGAAAGAGATGAATTTTTAACTAAAATACTGGAATATTCAACTAGAACTAGATTAAGTAAATTTTCAGTTGAAAAAAAAATCAATTTTCAACCAAGAAGATTAATTTTCCACCACAGAAGACTAATTTTTAACAAAATAAAGAGGATGTTCATCCAAATAGTTGAATTTTCAACTAAAAAATATCAATTTTCAATCATATATATTTGAATTTTCATCTAGAAAAGATGAACCAGTAAGGGAATAGTTAAATTTTCAGTTAAAAAAAAAAATTGTCAAACAAAAAAAACGAATTTTCAACAAGATAATTAAATTTTACATAATTGTGATAAATTTTGAACTAAAATTATGAATCTTCTACTGGAATAGTTGAATTTTAAACCAAAAAGATAGGTTTTCAAGTAGAACAGATAAATTGTGAACCAAAATTCGAATTTTCATCGAAAAATGTACATTTTCAACCAAAAATGGAATAGTTAAATTTTCAACAAGATAATTAAATTACCCAACAAAGTGATAAATTTCCAACTGAAATTATGAATCTTCTACTGGAATAGTTGAATTTTAAACCAAACAGATAAAATTTCACCAAAATACATGAATTTTCAAGTAAAAAATTGAAGTTAAATTTTCAGTTAAAAAAATATAATTTTCAACCCGAGATGAATTTTCAGTTTAAAAAAAAAATCATTTTCAACTAAAGAGATGGGCTTTCTACCAAAATGTTCAAATACTCAACTATATTAAGTACATTTTCAGTTGAAAAAACTTATTTTTCACCCAAGATTAATTTCACAGGCACACCAAAAAAAGTGGGTGGAGCCAAAAAAGCGACCTATATAGCATTGTAGTGAAAATCTGCATTGATTGAAATTTTCTGCTTACCCGTGTTTTTTTATTCGAGTTTGAATTTTTAGTTTATGTCAAATTACCCCAAGTAGGTCACGATAAATCGAAAGTCATTTTTTTGTTGCTGTAAAATAAAATTTTTAATAGTCCTGTTCGAAAATAATACCCAGATTTTGTTCGCAAACAAAGTTTCTTCAAATGTTATTAACAATGAAAATTTAATGTTACAACATGATCAACATTTTTCTCGTAAACGGCTAAACGGATTTTGATGATTCTTACGTTGAAATGTTTGTTTAAAAACGTATATTCTACAAATTATTCTTCCGAAAATAAAAACATTGAATTTGTTTAAAAATATATCAATTGTTTATAAACAAATTGGACTTTTTTTCTTTCAAACGAAAATTTTTTGCACGTTATTCTACATTTTTTCTCGAGAGAAATGCGAAAATAAATACTGAGTAATTTCTATCATTTCACGGGATATAAATTTTTTAGTGCGACACGCTAACGCTCAGAGCATGATGCGCGTCAATAGTAATTTTTCTCTTGAAATACTCATGCTACTATTCTTTTAAATAGACTGACGCACAATATGCTCTAAAGTCTAAGCGCTCGCGTGTCGCACAAAAAAAAACATAATTAAATTTTCCAACAAAGTGATAAATTTTCAACTAAAATTATGAATCTTCTACTGGAATATTTAAATTTTACAACAAACAGATGCAATTTGACCAAAATGCATCAATTCTTAAGTAAAAAAGAAAAATCTTCAACCAAAAATTGAATAGTTAAAATTTTAGTACTACTAAAATGTTGGAATATTCAACTAGATTAAGTACATTTTCAGGTGAGAAAAAAATTATTTTCAACCAAAAAGGCGAATTTTAAACAAAATACAATAATTTTCATCCAAACAGTTGACTTTTCATCTAAAAAAAGATACATTTTCAGCCAAAAATGGAATAGCCAAATTTTCAATAAAAAAACAAAATTTCAACAAAAAAAAAACGAATTTTGAACAAAATAATTAAGTTTTCCAACAAAGTGATCAATTCCCAACCAATTTTTTTAATTCTTTAATTAAAAAAGAAGTTGTTATAAGTCACAGAGTTAACAATGAAGCATCAGAAACCCGAACTTTGACCAAAAGGCCGTTTCCATACATATTGTGTGGGGGCCTATGGGTTGCAGTTTCAAATTGGAATATTAGCAATTTTAAGTACATCAAGTCGAATCCATTACAAATTGCATAATTGCATGTAATACCAAGTGACATTTAAACTGGTTAGATAGGTTTTTCTATTAAAATTTTAAAAAATGTACGATTTTTCCGGTTTAGTGGCTACCATGAAATTCTAACTGAAAACTAAATTAGACCTCAAAAATGTGTTTATCGAATTTTCCATGCATATTTTTCTTGTAATTAAACGGCGATGATTAAAACTTTTAATTAACTCAGAAATGTGAATGGATTTACACTCGTAAACTCTACTATTATGAATCGGAAAACACATTTGTGGATACGAGACGCGACTTTTCCCGCGCTGCTAAAAATATCTAGTCTCGCAATACATTCTGATTTATTTTGGCAATCTGCCTAGGCTTACAGATTTTTTACCATTATGTCACGTGTTGGACAGAAATGTACAATCACGTACATTTGACACATATGAGCTACACTTATTTTTACTCTCTGTTAATAAATTTAATTTTGTAAATAATATCTCCGCCAGTTGGAAAATTACTCACATTCTTCATAAACATGATTTTTACACAATTTATTGCGTACAACTTAAATTCCTTGTTAATACGTCTATGTTTATCCAGACTAAAAAAAATCACAATACTTGCAACTTGTACACATAATCATTATACAGACGTTTGTTATTTACTCCTGATAAGGCAAAGTTTATCAAACACCTATTGCAGTTGATGCAGTGATGCGCCTAACTGGACTTTAGCAACCGATATTTTTATTACATATAAAGTGCAAAGTTTGTGTAAAGAGATTAACAAAAATTAGTGTATATCGTAAATACTGAAATTTAAAGATCAATGACACCAGGCACTTTCAGGCTTCGGGCTCACTTTAGAGATCAAAAATAGTGTAAATAGTGTCACGAATTAAAAAAAAATGCAGTGTCAAAAAATTTTTGAAGTATTAAAAATGGACTTGCACGTATATTTAAAATGTTATTCTTTAGTCTATAAATGATAAAAATTCCTATTTATTTATCGCAGGCCTCAGCCTTTCTCCTTTTTCCACTTAAATGCGAACTGAATTTATTGAACCCAATAAGAAAATCCAACTACTTTTGGATGAAAGTTCATTCTTCTCGGTTGAAAAGTCTACTATTATTTTTTTTACTTTTTTATTTCGAAATTTTATTATTTGGTTCAAAATTGAATTATTTTGTTGAAGATTCAACAATTTTGTTAAAAATTCATACTTCTTGGTAGAAAATTCAACTATTTTGTTGAAAAGTCGTCTTTTTTAGTTTGTGGTCAAGAACTTAATTGAAATTTTGTTTATTTCTTCACTAACTGCCTGTTTAAATTTAATCGGTTTAACTATTTGGTTGGAAATTGACGTATTTTGTTAAGAAATCGTCTTTTTGGTAGAAAAATCGATTTTTTGGTTAAAAATGCAACATTGTGGTTGAAAATTAATCTTTTTTAGTTGAGGATTCGAATATTTTGTTGAAAATCCGTCTTTGTTGGTTAAAAACAACTGTTTTTTAATTCAAATTGAAATCTTTTTACTGAAATATCAACTCCTCGGTTGAGTTGCACTACTTACTTAAAAATTCAATTTTTTGGTTGAAGATTCATAATTTTAGTTGAAAATTCGTGTGTTATTTGATTACATTTTTTTTAAACTGAAAATTTAACTGCTTTGTTGAAAATTCAACTGATTGGTTGTAAATTAACTTCTTTGTTGAAAATTGATATTTTCGGGTTGAGAATTTTAATGTTTTATAGAAAAATCGTATTTTCGGCTCGAAAATTAAACTATTTGGTTGGAAATTGATGTATTTTGTTGAAAATTTGTCTTTTTTGGTAGGAAATCAATTTTTTGGTTTAGAATGCAACTGCTTGGTTGAAAATTAGTCTGTTTCAGTTGGGGATTCAAGAATTTTTTTTAAATTCGTCTTCTTTGCTTAAATTTGTTTTTTAGTTTAAATTAAAATCTTTTGTGTTTAAATATCTACTACTACAATTTAGTTGGAAATTCATATTTTTATAATGAAAACTCAACTCCTTGCTTGAAACTTGAACAAGTTTCTTAAAAGTTTATAATTTTAATTGAAAATTCGTTACTTTTTTGTTAAAAAGTATTTCTTTTTTTTACTTAAAATATAACTATTTTTTGAAAATTTAACTGATTGGTTGTAAATGAACTTTTTTGTTGAGAATTAATATTCTCGGCTAAAAATTATTTTCTTTTTATTGAAAATTAATTCTCCTCAATAAAAGTATAACTACAACATTTTTGGTTAAAAATTTATCTTTTTTAGTTTAAAAATTTAACAAGTTACTTTAAAATCTTTAGAAAAGAACAAAATATTAACTAAAAATGAAGCAAATAAAATTTGAAATAATAACATATGCATTGTTCAAAACATTTAGTTGAAAATTGATGTAATTTGTTGAAAATTCGTCCTTTTTGGCAGAAAATTCAACTATTTGATTAAAAATTTATGTATTTTGTTGAAAATTCGTATTTCCATAGCAAATTCGTTTTGTTTTTATTGAAAATTATTAAATTTTTTTGGAATTTAACAATTCGATTTTTGATTGAAAATTTATATTTTTTATTTGAAAATTCAACTAAAAATATATTTGGTTAATTCGTCTTTTTTGGTAGAACATCAATTTTTGTGTGTTAAAAATGCAACTGTATGGTTGAAAATTAATCTGTTTTAGTTGGGGATTCAAGTATTTTGTTGAAAATTCGTCTTTTTTAGTTATATTCAACTCTTGTTTATTTAAAATAAAAATATATTTTTGGTTTAAGCAACTGCTTAAAAATTCAACAATTTGGTAGAAAATTCAACTGTTTTATGGAAAATTTACGTAATTTGTTGAGAATTCATCTTTTTGGTTGAAAATTCAACTATCTGGGTGAAAATCCAGCTGTTTTGTTAAATGCTCATATTTTTAGCTTGAAAATTCAAAATTTTTGACGGTCCCTAATCTGCTATGGAGCCAATTTTTATTAAATTAACGAAGAAGTTGAAAAATATTTTTTAATGAAAAGTAAATAAATCGTGGCATTAGCGGAGTATTGTGAGAAAATAGTGTCTTTAGTGTCATTTTTTTCAAAATAGTAGAAAAACAGTGTCATAGGTGAAAAAAGTGTGAAATAGCGTGCTGAGTCCGAGGCCTGAACTTTAATTTTAATAATTTTAAATGAGATTTTAGCATTTTTTATTTAAATTGTACAAACGTTTAAATTCGTGTCGGGCTTTATTCAACTGAATGTTTTTTACCGGTTTTGAATTTGAAAAAAAAAACTAGAAGTAATTTTGATTTCAGCATTATACTTTTTACTCATACTTAAGAAAAACCAAAATTAAAAGTATAAGAGAATAGAATACCTTCTTCATTCCCGGAAACTCTAGAAAGCTTATTCTTATTTATAACGAAAAATCCTTCATATTCTGGCTTTAAGGAAATTAGTTTTGTTATTTACATTAGTATGGACACATTTAAACTTTTTTATTTACACCACTTTTCGAAATATTAATTATTTCATAATGAAAGCTTATAAATATTTTCTTATTCCATTATATCTTCCGTTACTTTCTCTTAGTTAATTTCTCAAATTTTTTCGCATTTTTGCAGACTGATTAATTAAAAAGACAATTTATTAAATTTATAATCATCATTCGGAAAAAAACGAATTTAAATAGTTTTGAGGTAGAGTTCGAATCTCAATTCAAAATCTCGGTTTATCTCGATATCACCGTAATTCCTTATCATCAATTTTCAAACGAGGTAATTTTTATATTTTAATATTTTAGTTTATAGTTTCAAATTCTTAACAATAATGAATTAAAATTGACATATTTTATGAATATGACGACAATGAAGCTTTTAATTCAAGTAAAGTTGAAGCAAATGCAAGCATGCAAGTCAAAATTTGACGATTCAAACTCTGGACTCTTGCGTCCGTAGCTTTCACCGCCGCCAAACGGATTTTTCCGGCCCGAATACTCACTTCATAAAGTCATGAGGTGAAAATATTCAATTTTGAACGATTCCAAATGTGAATTATTTAACTATGGCCATTTTCAGATACCTTAAAATTAAAAAAAAATATAATGAAAAAATGTTTTTTGTGTAGTGACTAATAAATGTTATTATAAAAGTAAAAGTAATGTATTATACGCTTTTAGTTGGTAATAACTCACTATCACGTCATATTTATTATTTTAATGAAAGAAGCTATATTTTATATTCGGAAAAAATAAGAACTTTCCACTAAACGCTTGGTACTCAGATTTTCTTTCATTAATTAGTTTTATTTGATGTAAGGCAACATCAAAAAAAGATTTCTTCCAATATTATTATCGGAAGACTGCGCTTTATCCACCCACGCACTCTGAAATGCATACGAAAATTCGGAAAAAAGATAACTTTCCTCTACACATTCGCTTCTTAAATTTTAGTTGATTCATTACTTGTACATGATGTCAGAAAATACCAGAAAAAGTTTCATCCCGATATCCTTATCGGAAGACAGCGGTTTGTCCGCGCACGCACTCTGAACTTTATACGAAAAAAATCTGTAAAATTCTAACTTTCCTCTAAACATCCGGTTCTCAAATTTTCTTTCACAAATTACTTGTACTCGATGTCCATCAACACAAGAAAAAGTTTTATCCCAATATATTCATCGGAAGACTGCGTTTTATCCACCCACGCACTCTTAAATATACATGGAAATTCGGAGAAAATGATAAATCCTCGAAATGCTCGGTTCTCGGATTTTCTTTCACTCATTACTTGCATTTAATGTCAAACAATACGAAAAAATACTCATCCCGAGGTCCCCGACATTATTGGATAAAACGCAGTCTTCCGATAAGGATATTGAGAAGAAACTTTTTCTTTTTTCTTGTGTTGGACATCGAGGAGAAATGATTAGTGAAAGAAAATTTCAGAACCGGACGTTTAAAGGAAAGTTAGAAGTTTCTCCGTTTTTTTCCGTACAGACTTTAGAGTGCGTGGGTGGACAAAACACAGTCTTCCGATAATGATACTGAGACGGGGTGTCCAGCGATTCTTAGGAGCGAAATTCAAGGTCTTTTCTAGGTTTTCCAGGTCAAGAAGTCAAGTTTTTCCAGGTCTCCTTTTTTAATATCAGATAATGAAATAACCGTTTGTTATTGATGTAAAAAATTAGCCATTTCATTTTTTACTGGCCGACAATTTTTAAAGAAAGCAGAATCATTAATAAAAAAATTCTGAATTTTTTGCGAACATAAGTCGTCTTTGAAAACCTTGAAATTTTTTTAATCTTTTGAAATATTTGTGAATTCGTTGAAATCTCTTGGAGTACTTAAAATCTTTGTGAAATCTTGAAAGTTCTGTGAAATTTTTGTAAATATTTGAAATCTTTGTGAAATTTTTTGAAGTTTTTATGAAATGTTTGAAATATTTGTGAAACCTTTCTTTAATCTTTGCTGGTGAAACCTTTTGTGTTTGTTTGAAATCTTCTCAAATTTGTTGAAAGTTTTCGAAATAGTTTAACATCTTTGAAATATTTGTGAAATCTTTCGTTTAAAATCATTAAAATATTTGAAATTGTTAAAAATCTTTGGAATGTTTTGAAATCTTTGAAATCTGGTGTGCTGTGCCCTTTTTGAAATCTTTTGAATACTTATATTCTTTTGAAACCTTTGTGAAATTTTTATGAAATCTTTTGTATTCATTTGAAATCATTAAAATATTTTTAATCTGTGTAAAATCTGTTGAAACTTTAGATATCTGGCTTACTATAACCTTTTTCAAATCTTTGGATGTTCGAAATCTTTGTCGAATCTTTGAAATCTGGTGTACACGCATTTTTCAAATCTTTGAAATCCTTTGCAATCTTTATGAAATGTTCGAAAATTTCGAAAATTTTTGTGAAATCTTTGTCAAATCTTTTTATATAGTTGTGGAATTTTTCTTAGCTCTTTGTTTGTGAACTCTTTTTTATTCGTAGAAAGCATTGAATTATTCGAAATCTTAGTGAAATCTTTTCAAATCTTCTAAAATGTTTTCAACCCTTTTGAAATCGTTTCAAATCTTCGAAATGTTTTAAAATCATTGAAATCTGGTCTACTGTACCCTTTTTCAAATCTTTGAAATCATTTGAAAATTTTAAAAGCTTTGTGAAATTGTGAAATATTTGAAATCTGGTGTACACGCCTTTTTTAAATCGTTGTAAAATGTTCAAAATCCTTTGAAATATTTTAAAATCTTTGAAATATTTTGAAATCTTCAGTAATGTTTTGTAATCTGGTGTACACTCAAAAGCCGAGTGGTGAAATCCTTCAAAAATCCGTAATACGGCCATGGCTCATTGTAATTCTGAAACTGAATTAACATCAACATTTTCAACTAATAATTTTTATAATTTGTAAGTTGAATATCACAAAAAATGTATACTTTAACATTATATATTAGCGTAGATGAAATAAAAAACTTACAGAATTATTCACAATATTAAAGTGTGTTCAGTGCAACCTATAACATAATTTGTAAAATCTACAAAAAATGCCTAGAAACTCTTTATTTATTCGGTAATGAGCAAAAGATAAATTATATCTTGATAAATAAAAAACTTTTCAGTAGCAAGATTTCTTCTAAGCGAGATCTTTCTTTCATAATAGACTAAAAGATTTTAATTACTTTTTGCATTTTAATACAATAACTGTTTTAAAAGAAAAAAAAATTAATTCAAGGTTCTCGTGAAATATTTAAGGAAATTCTAAGGTTTTCAAGGTTCAAAAAAAAAATTCAAGGAGAATTCCAGGTTTTTAAGGTTTTCAAGGTCGCTGGACACCCTGTGAGATTAATTTTTTTTTGCTGCTGCCTGACATCAAATAAAAGTAATTAATTAAAGAAAATCCGAGTACCGAGCGTTTAGTGGATAGTTCGATTTTTTTTCCGAAAATCAAATATAACTTATTTTATTAAAATAATAAATATGACGTTATAATGAGTTATTTCCATTTAAGATCATATGTTGCATAATTTTTAACAATTATACAATTTTTTATATTTCCGTCGATAAACTTTGCGAACTTCGGTGACATTAACAAATATTAATAAACTGAACTGAATTTATAGTCAATTTAATAACTGCAATATTGATCAATCTCTTTTATATATTGTATAAAGGTGATAAGAGGTCCATATGAGAGGTTCCGGAAGCTGAAATTACAACATTGTAAAATTTAATAGCAAAAAAAATGTGTGTGCCCGGTTATTTTGGTTAAAAATATGTAGTAATGCTAGCTTCAGCTGAAGCCACAACTCCAGTATGTGAGACTCGAAAACTATTAGTGATATCAAATTATTCTGTAATGCTGGCTTCAGCTGACTCAGTATGTGCACCTCACAGAAATCTTTGAAATCCCTTGAAATCCTTGGAGCGTTAATAAAATCCTTGAATCTCGTGAAACTCCTTGAACTACCTTAACATTTTTTGAAAACGCTAGGAATCCTTTGAAATTTATTTTCATTTATTTTCCAAAGTTCACTAGAAATCCCTTGAAATCTTTTACAATTCCTTGAAATCCCCGGAAATGTTTGGAAATATTTAAACTCTTCTAAACTGTTCTAAACTCTCTCAAAATGTTTCGAAATTCCTTGAAAACCGTGGAAATCTTTTTAAATCTCTTAGAAACCAATGAAAGCTTTTAAAATTACATATTTGGAAAACACACAATATTTTCAAGTCTTAAAATCCGTGGAAGACTCTCAGAATTTGTTGAAATCCCTTAAAATATTCTGATATGTTTGGAAATCTTTAAAATGCCGTGAAATTTTTATCAAATCTGACAAAATCACTTAAAGTCAATGGGAATTCTATGAAACTCCTTGAAATTCCTTCAAATTTGTCGCAATCCTGCTTTAAATAAATAAATCATTCGTTTGTACTTTATATATTTTTTGCATCAACTCTTTCAATATATTAACATTCTTTATTTCTATACTGATTTTCTTATAATGATTTTTCTAGTATCGCGAAAAAAATTATAAAAAATTAATTATAAGAAAATGATTATAGACCTATACTGAATTTCCTACAATATTTTTCGCAAGGGGGGATTACAAGGTATTGTAAAAGATTGCGTAAGATTGCATAGAGTGTATGTACACTATCGGCAGACTGTGTGTTATCCGCCCTCACTCTCTAAATTCTAAAACACCAGATAGCAGGAGTAATACTAACCCCTCGGAATATGTACATATACAGTCTCGCGAGTTTATTATAAATAATTTTTTTTCAGTTTCTAGGGATTCAATTAATATGTTCAATTTATACAGCTTTGACAAATTATATTGCAGGATATTCATAAATATATTACCATGATCGATTAATTAAACAATTACATAATAATAAAAACAAAATTGTTCATTCCTAGAAGTTGTCTCTAAAGTTCATAAATAATAATTCAAGGACAAATTTATTTTATCTTCTTATACTTAAAACGCAGTGTAAATTTAGGTAAAATTAATGTGGGTACTATATTAAATTCAATTTAAACAAAAAAAAAATGAACTTTTAGCAAACGCGTTTCTAGTTTTATTTTCAAACAAAAAGATTAATTTTATACAAAAAAAATACGGGGTTTCAACAAAATACATGAACTTTCAACTAAAAAAGATCAATTTTCAACCAAAAATGGAAGTTAAATTTTCAACCAAACTGATGAAATAAAATTATGAATTTTGAACTGGAATACTTTAAACCAAAAAGATGAATTATCAACAAAAAAGATGAATCTTTAACTAGAATAATTGAACTTTTAATCAAAAAGACGAATTTTCAACAAAGAAGATTAATTTCTACCAAAAAAGACAAATTTTCAATTTAAAAATATAATTTTTCAAATGAAAATTGAATAGATACATTATTCATTGAAAAAATTAATGTTCAAGCAAAGAGATGAATTTTCAACTAAAATTATGGAATATTTAATTGAAAAAAGTTATTAGTTAAATTATCAGTAAAAAATTCATTTTCAGTCAGACAAAAAAAGAATTTTCAATAATAGCTCATTTTTCAACCAAAGAGATGAGTTTTTAATTATAATTATAAATCTTCAGAAAAAAAATAATTTGTAACAAAAGAGTTTAAAGTTGTATTTAAAATAGATAAATTCTGAACGAAAAATGTAATAGTTGATATTTCAACTAAAAAATACGACTTTTCAACATGAACTGAATTTTCTACTAAGAAAGATTTTTCTGTCGGGAGAGAAAAAATTACAAACAAACTGGAATTTTTAAGCAAAAGGATGATTTTTCAACCAAGAAGATTAATGTTCTACCAAAAAGGAACGAATTTTTAACTAAAAACGATCAAATTTCAACCAAAAATGGAATAGTTAAATTTTCAGTTAAAAAAATTAATGTTTAAATAAAATGATGAATCTTCAACTGGAGTAGTTGAATTTGAAACCAAAAAGATGAATTTCAACCAGGAAGATTAATTTCTACCAAAAGGAGGAATTTTTAAATAAAAAATATCATTTTTCAACCAAAAATTGAATAATTACATTATCAGTTTAAAAAAAATAAAGTTCAAGCAAAGATATGAATTTTCAACTAAAATTATGGAATATTTAATTTAAACAGGTTAGCTGCATTTTCAGTTAAAAAAATTTACTTTTCAACCACAAAAAAAACCACAATTTTCAACAGAATAGTTAAAGTTTCAACTGGCGTAATTAAATTTTCAGTAAAAAAATTAATGTTTCAGCCAGAGGAAAAACGAATTTTCAACAAATAATTAATCATTTCTTGAATTTGTATCTAAGTCCATAAATTTGATTTTCTCAGTTATTTTCCGTTATTTTTTCAGTGATTTTAACTTTGAAAAGTTAATTTTTAAATGAACTGATGAACTTTCAACTAAAATTACGAATCATTAGTCGGAATGGTTGAATTTTCAACCAGGAAAATTAATTTCTACCAAAAAAAGACGAATTTTCAATAAAATACATGAATTTTCAATAAAATACATGAATTTTCAATAAAAAATTGAATAGTTACATTTTTAGTTTAAAAAATTAATGTTCAAGCAAGAAAAAAAATGCAACCAAATAGTTCAAGTTCCAACCGAAAAATTTATATTAAAAAACAATTGAATTCTGCACGAAAAATTTAGTAGCTGATATTTTAACCAAAAATGATTAAATTTTTTTTATCAAAAAGAGTTGAATTCCACAAAAAAAACTTTCAATTAATTTTTTGAAATGATTAACTTTTTACTAAAACGATGGAATATTCAAGTAGAATAGTTACATTTTCAGTGAAGAAAAAAAGAATAATTTTTAAAGAAACAAAAAATGTCAACGAAATAGTTAAATTTTCAACCAAACAAATTTTAGTAAAAAAAAAAGATGAATTCTGAACGAAAAACGTAGCAGTTGATATTTCAACTAAAAAAGATTTTAATTTTTATTAAAAAATAGTTGAATTCAACAAAAAAGACGACTTTTCAACGTAAGCTGAATTTTCAACTAAGAAAGATTTTTCAGTCGAGAGAAAAAAAAACTGCAAACTTAAATTTTCAAGCAGAAAAATAATTTTTCAACCAAGAAGATAAATTTTCTACCAAAAAGAAACGAATATTCAAGAAATAAATTTTCAACAAATTTTCATTCAAAAACTATTAAATTTCAACCAATAATTGAACAGTTAAATTTTGAGTTAAAAAAATTAATTCTAAATAATAAAAAACAACTAATTTTCAACAAAATACTTAAATACAGTAACATAAAGCTACTTTTGCAAATGAATCATTGTTATTCAATTTTATATTGCAATTTAAAGAAAAAATTAAGCATCCTCCCGAAAAAATTCCCTGACATTTCCAGGTAGGGTAGACACCCTGTCGGGGAAAAGTCAATCAATTTCGAAAATAGGATTTTGTAGCAACCCTGTTAATAAAAAACCTAAAATTAGTGAATCAACCATGTGATTTCCTGCATTCAATAATGCCTTTTGTTAGGGCTGATAGGGGCAATAAATGCCCTTTAATTTTAATTCCTTCCGTACGTCTCAACCCCTTTCTCTTCCACAAAACTACACGCCAGAAAAACCTCCCTAACTCTAACCTCAAACCTTCTGATCTAATCCTAAATTTCCCAAAGGATCGAAGAAAATGGTAGAAATCGGCCGATTTTCACCAAAACCTGATAAAGAACGCGTAGGGAAAGTTTACATGAATGGGTCACATGTAGTCACATGTCTCGTTGTTTCTCCAAGGCTCCGGCCATTAGACAGAACGGACAGCGCTTTCGGAGAGTACAAAGCTCGAGGTTAGATTCGAGCTATATTATTATGCCTTCCTATATTTTACTGTCATCAGTGTTTTCCTGGCAGACTTATATTCCCAAAGCCCGAAAATTCCTCAGAATCGATGAGGAATATGGAAAAACTTACCAATGACTTCCACAGCCTTGAATTTAGCACTAAACCAGGCGTCATCGCCAAATTGTCCTTTGCGTACACGACCGCGGGCAAAGTCCTTCGGGAACCCGCATACCGCTGAAACGAGGGACGCCTCGCGACGTTTGGAAACACTCTGCTCAGCAGTTGCCGAATAATTCGAAATCCCGTTCCAAAGCGCACGAGAGAGCAACCTCCCAGTCCAATAAATGGACTGCATCGTACGGAGGAGCTCAGCACTTGGACGACTTCAACTTAATCGCGCACATGTCACCACTCTTATCTTATTCTCTTATTCTGCACACAAGTCCCCCGAATACGAGACGAAAACCTCACAAGCACATGACAGAGAAATATTTTGGCGATTCGAACCAGTCGAAAGTAGATGAGGCTTCGTGGCGAGACAACTGGTCGTCAGCTGACAATTGACTAGTTTTGTTTAGCTGGTTCCTGTTCGCGGGGGTTCTCTGCACAGTTCGCACCAGTTTGCACCACTCAACACACAGTCTTCCTGTTTTCCCGAGCCAGCCAGAATTATTGCCAGTGATTGCAGAATTCTACGAACTTAGCCACAATCCCCGAACGAGGCACAATGAGATTCGAGAGAGACAAGCGTGCGATGGCAGCGCTCATGTGAAGGAATAGACAAACAAGAAGAAATAGGTGTCTGGCGATGGTAATGTAGGAAATGATTTGCATTTTCTACACTCCCTCTCCAAAATTTGAGAATATTTTTGATTTGGGCAAAGTATTTTCCATTTCAGGTATTCCAAATCAACTTCCTTGTTTTTGGATTTACGTTATCACTTTATTTGATCCAAAATAATAAAGAGCGATACTTACCATAGGAGCATTTCAGTTGTTCTACCAAAATATCTTTGGTTCTACCAATCTTTGGTTCTACTACCTTTGTCCTACACTTACCCTATTCCTACCTTATCGACATTCTATTTAACAGTACCAATTTCACATGAAATAAAATATCGAGCTGATAGTTTGGGAAAATAAATAAAAGGGACTAAGAAACGTTTATGTACTAATAAAATTTCACAGATACAAAAAAAATTCAAAAATTAATATTTTGTTGTTGTAATTGTGAGAATTTAATAATACATAAACGTTCCTCAATACCCTTTCTTTATTTTCTCAAACTTTCAGCTCGATATCTCAGTGATTAGTATGATAAAAAAATCGATAAGGTAGGAATCAGATAAGTGTCTCATGTCCTTAAACTGAAACTTTGGAAAATGGTAGAGCACATAAAATCAAAGATATCTTTGACAGTGTCTGTGTACTATTATATTTTTTTGAATATTTATTCAATTTTTATTTCTGTCTTACCGACCGCACAATTTTTACAATTTTCTAAAAAATATCAGTATGAGAAAGTCATTTTTCATGTTCTTTACCATTTCCCAAACTTTCAGCTGAAAATATGCATTATATTGTGGACATCATTTTAAACATTCTAAAGGAAATAGGGATTGAATTGCTTGAATTGCTCATATGGTAATTATCACAAAATGAATTTTTATCTTGCCGACGGAGATAATTAACATAATTTTTGGTTAATTTTCCAAACAAGGACCATTGCATCTACATCCATTTGTACCTATTATATCATGTTCCAAAATTTTAGTGAAAAATATTTATTATTTTTAACAAAAACCTATGGAAACGATGGCAAATGGAAACTAATTAAGTATTTCATGTTGTGACGTCAGTTGGCAAGATGTCCGAATGTCGAGGGCCAAGCAGTAATATCATTTGATGATACGAAACTTTTTTTTTTTTAGTATAAACTTGGAAAAAATTATTTTTCATCACAAATGTATTCGGATATTATTATTCTTTATTTTTCAAAAAATTTTAAAATTAAATAATGAAATCGGTCTTTTTTCAAACAATTGTATTATTCAATAAATTATTTAATAAATTAATTATTTAATAAATTTTTAAACTATTGTATTATTCAATAATTAAATAATAAAATAGTTTTAAAAAGATCGATTTCATTATTTAATTGAACACATATACATACGTATACAGAATATTCTGCAATAATGTTTCGGAATCGGACCGATACGAAAAAGTTATTCTGCAATTCTGAATAAATATTGTGGAAGAATTCGAAAAAATAAGCTTTTTCGTTACAAATTCCAACTCATGTTTTATTTTACCTTTGCCGAGATTACCCGCAGCATTTTTACCTGAAACGCTTTTTACCTTTTCTTTTTTCTGTGTTAATACATTTCGAGAGGGGAATATTTTTTCCCACTTTAATTATCAGGGTGGCGACTTGACCGGGAAACCAGGAAATTTATTGACCGGGAAATTACCAGGAATTTATTTTAAAACCCGGGAATTTACTTCTGATCGCAGAAAAATTCAAGTTTTCATCGTTTTCAATTATTTTAATAATTTTGGTCAAATTAGAAAGGTTATTTCTACTTTATCTACAGTCGCAGATATTTAGGATTATCTCAGTTTACTTTAATTGAATCTTAATTTATTATTAAATTTGTATTATTTTCCATTATAAGGAAAACCTTTTGCAATTGTTTGCTCTGTGAGATTTTTTTCGCTTATTTAAGTTTCATGATCGAATTGTTGATATTTCAAACATACAGAAACAATCATTTTCTGAATTTTTTCAAAAAATGGATTTATCACATTTTATTCGCTTGCTCTCCTCATTTATCCTGACTTGGAACAGGGAATTTTAGAAAATAGTTATCGTTTTTATTTTAGGACAGGAAATTTCGTAAAAAAATATAATTTCACATTGAACAGGGAATTTTCGACATGGAACGGGAATTTCTTAAAAGAATTATATTTTGGATCTAAAAGAAAGGAATTTAAAAGAATCCCTAATTCCCTATTCCAAGTCAGAATTCGTCACAATTTGAAAATTCCCTTTTCCAAATTTTAGATAAAGAAAGTACTTCAAGTAGTTTTTAAACTAGAAGTAGTATTTCGAAGAAGAAATTAATATTGCTGAATTATAATAGAAAATTTTGTTAAAAGTTGAACTCTTTTATTAAAAATTATTCTTTATTTGGTTGAAGATTCATCATTTCAATTGAAAATTCATCTGTGGTTGAAAATGTAACTACTTTGTTCAAAATCGATTTATTTAACTACAAATTTAACTATTCCAGTAGAGAATTAAACTATTTTAATGAAAATCCGTTTTTTCTTTTGCTAAGAATTAAATTTTTAACAGAAAATTCAACCATTCTATTATTTATATTGAAAATTGATATTTTTTTATATAGAAATTAAACTAGTTGTTTGAAAATTTACGTATTTTGTGAAGAATTCGCCTTTTTTGTAGAAAATTGATCTTTATGGTTAAAAATACATCTTTTTGGTATAAAATTCAACTACTCCAGTTGAAGATTCATAATTTTAGTTGAAAATTTATCAGTTTGGTTGAAATTTAATTCCTTCGACTGAAAATTTTATTGTCGATTCTTGGTTGAAATTTGATCTTTTCTTGATCAAAATTCAACAGTTTGGATGAAAATTTATCTTTTTAAATTGAAACAACAACTATTTCGTTGAAAATCCACATATTTTCTTGAAAATCTATTTTTTTTGTAGAAAATTATGTTTTTCTTTACAAGTTAATCTTCTTGTTGAAAAATTCTTCTTTTCGGTTAAAAATCCATGTATTCCAGTTAAATATTTATCATTCTTGTTGAAAATTCATCTTTTAGGTTGGTAATAAAATCACTTGGTTGAAAGTTAATCTCTTTTGTTAAAAATTATTTTTTTTTGGTTGAAGATTCATAATTTCAATTAAAAATTCATTTCTTCCGTTGGAAATGTAACTATTGTTCCAGGTGAATATTCTATAATTTTAGTTAAAAATGTATTTATTCATCGTTCATTCATCGTTCATATTTATCTATTTATCGTTCTTTCCAAAATCGATAGTGTGAATAGTATGGAAGATTACCATTATTTAAATATGTTGCAAAGAAGCACTTCAAATTTTTTAATAGCACGCTTTTTTACATTTCCATACTCGTTAGGAATATAAGACACATGTTTCTGATTTTCGTTTGAACTTTATACGACTATTTATAAGACTGTTTTCGAGTTTTTTCTGCAATTCACACATGAAGCGTTGAATCTGATTCAAGCTTCCCGCTTCACGTCCTTTTAAAAATGGAGGTCGTCGTACGAATCCCTACGGGCGATTTGATTGGTTCACTTTTTTTAGATGCGCGTGACGACACCATGGTTTCTTGGATCTTGAGATTCAAGCAAGCCTCACAACTCACAAGTGCTTGTAACAAAGATTTTTGTAAATGCTCACAATTCACAAACAATCTATTTATCACGATATTTATCTTCTCAATCAATTGACGCAAACATTTGAATTTGGAACATCCAGGAAATATTTTTTTAGTCTCAAGTAAGTTAAAAAAATATTTGTTTTTATGCCTTTGGTAAAAATTCGCACCTTCTTTCACATTTAGGGGATTGGAGTTTGTTTTTGTCATTTGTAACGTCATAATAAAAACTTAACCTCTTAAACTTAGAACTATTGACAAGAAAAAATTAGTTTTTCAATTAAATTCAGCATTTTAAGATTATAAAAATAAGTTTTTCGTGATTTCATTTTTTAGGAATCAGTTTATCAAATTCATTCAATAATCATTGTTATTCTTGTGTTTTGGCCATTTTTACAATTTTTGTAAAAAGTTGTAATACTTTTTATGTAGGTGCATGATTAATAAAGTGATAAGTTCGTAATTTTATAAATATCTATCAATATTTGGCTATTTGTATACAACGATTGACATGCACATTGCATGATGTGTACGATGTATGGATTTTTTGTGTGAATATAACCTCAAAGTGACTCAAAATTTCAATTTTTTAGGTTTTAAATGTGAGGTTTTGGTGCTCTTGGCTATACAATATAAAAAGTAGTAGTATTATTCCACAACGTTGGCCGTACATACAAAAAACCTCGATTATCAACATAAAATTACTAGTGAATTACTATGAAAAACGTAGGGATTTTATACAAATGTTGTAAATTCACTATGGTTATTGTAGATCCTTTTTTTATGTACGATTAACATACAGACGGCGGAAATGCCTCCACCAGAAATCGACTAGGGAAGGGCAAATTATTAATTTGCCCCCCTCTGAAATCGAATGATTAAATTCATCGGATCGTTTGAATTTTTCCAAAAATCTTTGTAAAATAATTAAAGTCTTTGTGAAGTCTTTTAAATCTATCCGAAATATTTAAAACCTTTAAAAATCATTGAAATCTTTGGGAAATCTTTGTGAAACTTCTGAAAGCTTTGGAAATCTTTCTAAAATCTTTGGACATCTTTGCGAAATATTTGTGAAATTATTGAAATCTGTGGGAAATCTTTGTGAAACTGTTCTGAAAGCTTTGTAAAATCTATCTGAAGTCTTTGTGAAACTTTTCTGAAAGCTTTGAAAAATTTTCTAAAATCTTTGCGAACTATTTGTAATATTTGATAATATTTGTGAAATTATTCAAATCTTTGTGAAATCTTTGGAAATTCATGAAGTCTTTGTGAAATATTTTAAATCTTTAGGAAATCATTAAAATCTTTGTGAAATATTTTTAATCGAACTGAAATCTTTGTTAAACCTTTGAAATCTAACGGAAATGTTTGTGAATTAATGGAAGTATTTGTGAAATCTTTTAAATCTATCCGATATCTTTGTGAAATATTTATACTATAAATTATAATTTAAATTTAAAAACTTATCATTGATGAACTTTTTTAAATCCTTAGGAAATCATTTAAATCTTTGCGAAATATTTGAAATCTTTATAAAATCATTAAAATCTTTGTGAAATCTTTGCGAACTATTTTGATTTTTAATCGATCTGAAATCGTTGCTAAACCTTTGAAATCGTTGTGATATCTTTGGAAAATCATTGAAATATTTATGCAATCTATGAAATCTAACGGAAATGTTTGTGAATTAATGGAAGTCTTTGTGAAATCTCTTGAATCTATCCGATATCTTTGTGAAATTTTTGAAATCTTTGTCAAATCATTAAAATCTTTGTGAAATTTTTAAAAATCTTTGCGAAATATTTGTAATATTTTGGAAATATTTGGTAATATTTGTTAAATTATTCATTATTATTTATAATTCACTATTTATTGTGCATTGATTAATTATGTACAATTTTACATAGTATAATATTATTATGCTATGTACAAATTGAGCCACTTATTATTATAAGTCTATGCCCCTGTCCTCACCTACAAAAAAAAGGCTCCGCCACTGTTGGATTAACATGGTATTTTTACCAAAACCTTTAAAGTCACTAGAATTCTGCCCTCCTGATGAAGAAACTGTACAACTGTATTGTAATGAAAAATAAGTTTTTTTATATCGTTGGCGCCACCAGAGTACTTTTTGTGGAGGCCTGGCGGCGCGAAGCCACTTTCTTGTCACACGGAATTTTGGGCTTTTTTGGCCTCCCCCCTCCCTCGAAAGTGATGTAGGCGTTGGCTAAAGACGGACTTTACGTTTGTAAATTCTTATGAATAAAATGAATGTAGATAGCATATTGAATTCAATACGAAACACTCTAAAGTCCTAAGATTTTAAGCCGAAATATATTGCATTTTCAGCAGAATAGTTGAATTTTTAACAAAAAAGTTATTCTTCATCCAGGAATGAGGAGGAGTTTTCTACCATAAAAGATGAATTTTCAATCCAAAAGCATGAATTTATAACAACATAGTTGAATTTTTCACCAAAAATGATGACTTCAATAAAATATTTAAATTTTCCAAAAATGATTAGATTTTCAACAAAATAATTGAATTTTCAGCATACAAGAATGCGTTTTCAATGGAATGGTCGAATTTTCAAACAAAAATGATCAAAATCCCATCAAATAATTGAATTTTTAAGACAAAAAGACACATTTTCTAGAAGAGAGTTGAATTTCCATAAAAAAGTTCATTTTTAACCAAGAAAAATGACTTTTCTATCATTGAAGATAAATTTTCAACAAAAGAGTCAAGTTTTCAAGGTAAAGAGTTGAAATGTTTTAGAAAATAGTGGATTTTTAAATCGGAAAAGTCAAATTTTTAACAAAAAATATCATTTTCAATCAAGAAAGATGAATTTTTAATAAGATAGTTGAATTCTCAACCAAAAAGTTGAACTTTCAACAAATAAGAATAGTTTTCTACCCAAAAAAGATGACTTTTTAACCAAATAAATGAATTTTCTACCAAATGGTTGAATTTTTAACTTATACAATATACAGGATAAAGTTTCAACTAAAAATTGAATATGTAGTGACATTTCCAGATGAAAACTCAGATAAAAAAAATAACTTTTAACAAAAAACTAATTTTCAACACAATTGTTAAATTTTCGATCAAAAAGATGAATTTTTGACCAAGAAGATGAATGTTCTATAAAAAAAGACGAATGTGTAATTTATCCAATACACAGGATAAAGTTTTAACAAAACATGGAATATTTACATTTTTAGATTTAAAAAAAAATTATTAACAAAAAAATTATTTTTCAACAAAATTGTTAAATTTTCAAACAAAAAGATGAATTTTCGACAAAGAAGATTAATTTTGTATCAAAAGAGACGAATTTCTAACTTATCCAATATAAAGAATAAAGTTGAAATCAAACCTGGAGTAGTTAAATTTTCAGAGAAAAAAAATTTAACAAAAAAAAATGAAATTTCATGAAAGTTGTTTTTCCAACCAAACAGGTGAATTGACGAACAAAAAGATAAATTTTCTACAAAACGGTAGAATTGTGAACATGAAAGTTCATTTAAAGCGACTAGTTGAATTTTTAACTATAGTTATGAATCCTCAATAAAAAAATTAATTTTTTCACAAAGTTGTTCAACTTTAAGTCAAATAATAGAATTTTCAACCAAAAAAAATGAACGAAGCATCTAAAAGTTGATATATCGACCAAACTATTGCATTTTTAACCGAAAAGGATACATTTTTAAACAAGATGATTAAATTTCTACCCAGAAAGACGAATTTTCAAGAAGGTACATGAATTTTTAACCAAAAAGTTTAACTTTCAACTAAAAAGATAAGTTTTTAACCAAAAATGGAATAGTTTAACAATTAATTGTTAGTTTAAAAAAATTATTTTCAACCAAACATGAAATGAATTTTTAACCAAAAAGGTGAACCTTCAACTAAACAAATTAATTTTGAACGAAATAGCTGAATTTTTCATAAACAAAAAAAGATGAATTCGGAACCGAAAATATAATAGTAGTATTTTGAATAAAAAAATGAACGGAGTTTTCTTTTCAAAAACACTCAGAAGATAAAAAAAGTACTGATGTAAACGCGTTTCATTGAATATCTTGGTTCGCTTCAAATGCACAGTTCAATATGTACAAATGTACAGTTTCTTTATCAGGACGGCAGAATTATCGTAAGGATTTTACCTAAATTTTGGAAATTTTCTACGATAATCGTGGCTGTTTTACAACTTTGCGTGAAATGACGCGATAGCAGAGCCAACATACACAAGTTTTTTTTACAGTGTACCTATTTTTGGTGCAATTTGAGATTTTTAAAATTTCAATATTTCAAGGTGTCTACCCTACCTGGAAAACCTGGAAATGTCAGGGAATTTTTTCCAGAGCGTGCTTAATTTTTTGTTAATTGCAATATAAAATTGTATAACAATGGTTCTTCATTTGTAAAAGTAGCTTTATATTACTGGATTTAACTATTTTGTTAAAAATTTGTTATTTTTTATTTTAAATTAATTTTTTTAATGAGAATTCAACTATTCTACGAGGGGTTAATTATTTCTGCCATCTGGTGTACACTCTGCCTGCAATCTCATGCAATCCCATGCAATCTTTGACAATACCGTGTAAACTCCCCTTTAAAAAAATATTATAGAAAATTCAGTATAGGTCTATAATGGTTTTCCTGTTATGAATTTCTTATCATTTTTTTGAGATTCTAGGAGAATCATTATAAGAATATCAGAATAGAAATAACGAATGTTAAAATATTGAAAGAATTAATGCAAAAAGTAGAGAAAGTACAAGCGAATGATTTATTTATTTAACGTAGGATTTCGACAAGTTTTACGAAATTTCAAGGAATTCCAAAGAACTTTCATGGATTTTAACCGATTTCCTCAGATTTTATAAAAATTTCATGGCATTTTAAAGATTTCCAAACATATCAGGAAGTTTTAAGGGATTCCAAAAGTTTTTAACAAATTCCGAGGGACTTTCACGCATTTTAAGGGTTTTCCAAATATTTCAACTAATTTTAGAAAATTTCATGGGTTTTAAGTGATTTAAAAATATTTCCACGGATTTCAAGGAATTTCGAAACATTTCAAGGGAGTTTAGAGAATTTTAAATATTTCCAAACGTTTCCAGAGATTTTAAAGATTTCCAAAGCGTTTCAAGCAACTTCACAAGGTTAGAGGATTTCAAAAATTTATAAAGATTTAAACATATTTTTTAGAGAACTTTAATGAATAATTTTAATTCAATTTGAATTCCAGATATTTGCCATGGATTTTAAGCATTTTCGTCAGGATTCATAAAAATTTTAGGGAATTTTAAAGATTTTCAAACATATTAGAAGGTTTTAAGGGATTCCAAAGGATTTAAACAAATTATGAGAGGCTTAAACGGATTTTAAGGCATTTAAAAGGATTTTATGGAATTTCTAACTATTTCTACTAATTTTAAAAGATTTAATCGGTTTTCAAAAGATTAAAAATATTCACACGATTTTCAAGGGATTTTTAGTGAACTGTGGAAAGTAAATTAAATTTCAAGGGATTGCTAGCGATTTCAACGTTTTGAAGGGATTTTACAAAGATTCAAGGATTTAATGAAATTTTCCAGGATTTCAAGGGATTTCTAAGTGCTTAAAACTTTTTTTTTTAGAGAACTTTAATGAATACGTTTAATTTAATTTAAATTCGAGGGCTTTCAAACGAATTATACTTGTTCAAATGGATTTTTACGTTTTCCAAAGATTTTAAGGGATTCTAAAGGATTTTAAAATATCTACAAAATATCAAGGGATTCCAAAGAATGTTGTAGGATTTGAAAAGATCTTAATAATATGAGGGGACAGAACTAAAGGAATGGGCATGGATAATGTGTAATAGAGTAT